>JBBPDB010000001.1:39328721-39369264 GCA_037974465.1 Brachypetersius altus | reverse complement strand
GTATATTTGTCTATATATGTGTAATTATATTTAAATATATATTTTATAATATGCTGATGAATCAATGTATTTACAGTGATATATTTGAGGAATATATGGTATGTGAATATATTGCTTAAAATATGTTTTTAAATACATTTTTTACTTCGACCACATAAATTCCAATACACTGCAATATATTTCATTTCCGTATGGGTAAAAATAAATTCTTTACAAGTTATCAGCCTTAAAATCTGTTACCTAAGTTTCAAACAGCTGGCATTCCAGATATTCATTTTATGATAGTTTTTTTTTTGTTGTTGATTTTGTTCTACTTGCCATTCTTACATTTTTTGAAGTTGAACAGCAGTGGCATCATATATAATACACCGCTTTTATATAGTTAAAAGGAGTATTTCCAAATGTTTTCATATATGTACTCAACAGTTTGCCTTCAGTTTTGCCTTGCTGTATGACACTGACATTTTAGCCTGTGAGCCAATTACAATACCAGATCTGTGCTTGGTCAGTTAGAACTAGATGCTTGTCCACAAGAAAGCGTAATGTGTGATTGCATGGTTACTATGAAACCAAGTAAAATTTTATGGGCAAAGCAATATGTTAAAGCAAAGGAAACTGCTCACACCATCGATTCGACTCTTCTAATTCAGCGTGGTACTTTACTGCTGTACCATTGGAGGTTGTAAACATGCTGCTTTTTACCAAGCCATTTATGGGTAAGGACAGCTGAACGCGGAGCTGCATTCTCAGGCTGATTATTTTTATTAAACTACAACAAACAGTGAACTGAGCTTTAGTGTCTGTTTATGACTCTGACGTGTGTTTTGCTCTGTGTTTGTGATTTTCCGCTTTTTTTCTTTTCCATACTTTATGCCCACTACATCACAGACACTCCAACACACATTTTAAAGATGACTTAACTGTCCCCTCTCTCTATGATACAATCACACTAATTATATTAACCTTGTCATCGTTATTTATTATGTTTTCGGCCCTTGTGTGTGTTCTTCAGTACCGTGACATGGTCGAGGTCCTGGCCCATCTCCTGTGATGAGGCCACCACATCACGCTCAGCAATCCACTGCTCCAGATCCTCCACCTCCCGGCTTAGCAGGAAGTGATGGTAAGTGTGGTGAAGTTTCTTGCTGCGATCCTCTGCCAGTTCCTTCAGCCCTGCGTACTGCTTGTCCACCTGACCCTGTCTCCTGATGATGGACTCCCTGCAGACAAAAACATGAAACAAAGGAAAAACACTGTGAGACTCCATTTGGGAGGAAATATATGACAGTTAAATGTGATTTCAGACAGGCATACCCTTCTGGATGCTCTTCAGCCAACATCTTCTGAGCGCGGTCAGCAAGCTTCTGGACGGAGTCTGCATAGTCATCCACAGCCTGCTTCAGAATCAAGTGCCGCTTCAACATGAGCAAAGCACTCTGCTCATCCTGTGGAGCAAAGCGGATCAAGTTTTGACCTTAAGATTTTATCACTGCATGACGTGGGCAAAACTCGATACACTTTTGGTAAAATGGCTAAAGGTCGTATTTTGTCTGTAGAAGTAAAGTGTTTTTAAATGTATCAAAAGAAATGATTACATTATTTTAATAATTACATTTGATGATGAAAGCGGGCTATGGGGCCACTAACTCATAGTACTTTTAAGTTTTGCAAGCTTTTAAAAGTGCTTTTGTGTAATATTTCACTAGGAATATTTCTGCTTTTAGTGTTCGTGTACTTTGAACACCCCTTTTTATTTTGTTGTAATCTCATTCACAGATTTGCAGTTTTTTAAATAATTCTATAGCTTATTTGAAATTTATTTGAAATGTATTCTTATTTAAAATTTATGAAGCACACTGATTGCTATATTATTCTGAATGGGAGTGTATTTTCAATTGAACATTGTTAAATAATAAAGCAAAATGTTCCTTTATGGGCACACCTTTGCTTTCTCATCTGGAATCATGTAGAGTTCCTGTTCGCCAACCCAGGCTTCAGCTTCATCTGCATCATTGTAGTACTGTTGGGCTTCGTTGGAGCTGTTAAGCCGAGTGCGTCGCTTTGCCATCTCGTCCTGCAGCCGTGCCCACACCTCCTCCAGCTTCTTTATTTCCTCAGACATGCGCTCTGCTTTTGGACCTCCCTCTGCCGCGGCCATCATGCGCCGACCACGTTCAAGCACCTCATCAACACGTGGCTGGTGCCCTTCAATCTCCTTCTGGAGAGTCTGTGCTGGGTCAAAGACGGTTAATGTAGACAAGATCAAACATGACACTCTTTAAAACCAGTATGATGTGGTTCGAAACCACAAAAGAACTGAAGCTGCATGTTGGAACTGAAAGAGGAAGTTCACCTGATTTTTCTTCAGGAGAAGCTGAACGGTTTGAAGATTGTTTCCATGTTCCTGTGACATGGCAATGGGTAGTCTCTCTTCAACCCAGAGCTAAAACATCAGAATCAGAATCAGCATCAGAAAACTTGATTGATTCTGGAGGAAATTGCTTATATAATGACTGCAAAGACTCACAGAGACAATAACAATATAATATAAAGTCTGAATGAAATCTAAATAAAAAATCTGTAGAGAATAATAGTTCAGTATGAATACCCTATACTATATACAGAGATGTTTGGTATAAACACTATATATAAGTAACATTGTTTAGTGAAAAACTACAGACACAAATGGTAGTTTGGAGTAAACTATTGCACTTGGTAGAAAATCTGTAGAAATATTGAGTAATATAAAAGTAATATTGACCTAAGTAGGAATATTGCACATGAAGACTATTGCACATGAGTTAGTACCCATTTAGAAAACGATATTGCATATAAAGTAGTGATAAACAAAAGAAAAATGGTCAAGCAAAAGCCCCATTCAGTTAAGCATGTGATTTAGTGCTAGTGAATTCAAACTCACTATTTCATCTGCCAGGTCTCTATAGAACTGGTGCACAGCTTTGACTGCCTCCAGTTTGCCTTTGCGTTGAGCCAGAGGTGTGAGGAGCTGCTGAAAATCACTCTGCAGGGCCTGCTGCTCGGCCTCCAGCTCAGGCTGGTCTTCTCTTAGAGGGCCATGCTGCTGCACGGCCTCCTGCAGCTCCTCAAGCTCCCGCGCGCGATCTCTCACCTGATTCTCAGTCATCTGCAGGATCACAGGTCACATGAAAAAGTGTGAGGAGAGAGAACTAAATAAATGGTGAAACTCAAAAATGGTAAAGGATGTATGTTTAAATTATTAGCATAGTGCAAAGGTCTTCAACTTTTGTAACCTTTGCTGATTTTGTTATACAGGCTTGATGCTGGGTAGTCAATCAGACACAGAAGTTCATTTAAGGAAAGTTAGTAAAACAAAGTAAAGTGGTCAGATATGAACACACCACACTACACCTGAAGACTAAAAGTTCGATTCTTCATTCAGAGCTGTACCAATAACTCCTAACACTATATTTGTTCATATTTGTTAGTCACCTTGGAAAGTGTCTTCTCTAAACATAAATAGGAATGATGAAGATATTCAAAGAATAGCATGAACATGTACCTGATGCTTCTTAAGCAGGATATTGGCACCAGTGAGATCTTTAACCTCCTCATCCACATCACCCTGGAGCTGCTGCTGCAGACTTCCCAGCCACTTCTTCAAGTCAGCCAAGCTCTGATCAAACAGCTCAGAGCGGTTGGCATCAAACAGGAGTCGGGCCTTCTCTTGAGTGGTCTGTTCCAGCTTATCCCACAGCTCATGAAGTTTAGCCAGACGTTCCTTCACAATCGGTTCAAATTCCGGCTTAGACACCATCAAGTCTTCGCCCTCCTAAATACGTAAGCAAGATTTTAAGGCCACATTCTGAAGTTACATTCTCATTCTTCTCAGCATAGAAGGAAGATTTACAACATTTATGTTCCACGAGGAGAGTGGAACACTGAGGTCAGTCATGTACCTGATCAATTTTTTTGAGCCAGTCCTTGTTGGATGCCAGTTCAGCCATGAAGGCTTGGTGTTTCTGCCATTTGCTGTGGAGGTTGCGAGCCTCGTCATATGAGGTATCCTGAGCAGTCAGCATCTTCTCATTTATCCACAGTGTAAGCTGAGGAAAAGTATGAAGTATAGATATGCATGTTAAAACGTACAGTGTATTTCTCGAGGTGTGGCTGAAACTGTTTTTATATAAGCTGTATTCACTTTGAACAAAAGAATGCTGACTTACATCCTGGGTATTCTGAAGAAAGTGCTGCAGGTCCCTGTTGTCTTTGAGTTTTCCAGAGACTTCCTTTGCTTTATCTCGGTTCTTCTTATATCTGAAAAAACAAGTTTGTTCATTTTGAAGAGCAAATAAACTGTAAAAATACAGAGTTTTTATCTCCTTATGTAAATATATGTAGGCATGGCCTTACTGCACTGTTCTACAGTCACAGTGAAGAGGCTTCACTGTTTACAGAGCAATGCTCTCCTCCCACTGAGGTGCACTCTTACTATGAGATCAATATCCATTCGAGCAGGCGCCCAACTCTCACTACAGCAGACGCCTTCCACTTATGGAGAAAATATAGGCTTCCTCTTCACTGCCTAATGCTTTTGTGTCAGTGCTGACCGAGCAACAGTCAACAGAAGCAGAATGCTTTAAGTCATATCACTTAAACATGAGGAAAAACATTTGGACATTTCCAAAGCAGCACTGTTTTATGGCAATGATTCTCAAATTTCAAATCCCTCAACTGAGTTTATAAATGTGGCATTGTAATTTGATGCCAGCGAGCTAAAACAAGTGCTAGGGCAGGCATACAGGAATATTTTAGTACTGGGACTGGATGGATGGATGTTGTTTGCAATTCTCCCCATTTAGAGAACAAATAATGTTAAAATAATGTCTAAATCAGTGGTTTCAAATCGGAATCATTTTTAATCGGCCAATCGCAGTCCTAGAATGAAACGAGTATCTGTCATTGAATTTAAAACATGCAGCTATGCATAGTTATTTAGCAGAACAATTATTAAAATGCTCTGACCTGTTTTGGATGGAGTCCATTTTGTCCTTCACCTTTGGTGAGTAAAGGTTTCCACTATTCACTAGCCTCTGACCTCCTTCTATTGTAGACTCAATCTTTTCCTCATTTGCATCCATTGTGGTGACAAAATCCTCATGCTTTTTCAGGGCATTCTCTGCCCCATCCAAGGTGTCAGGCTGGTCCAAGTGGGCTAGAGTGTACTCCTAATGAAAAAATGGCAGTGTAGATATGATTTCAGGGTTGTGTTGTTCACTCATTCTATTATAAATTTGGGGTATGAAGGAGAAGACTGGATTTTCGTCCTTACCTGGTTGTTTAGAATGGTTTCAGCTTGCTTTGCATCTCTCAAGAACTGCTGGAAGCCTAGACCCTGGTCCAGAAAGTTTTTACGGCTGTCCCATATTTTGTGCAACTCATCCCAACCCTTGTCCATTCCCTTTAGCCTCTGGTCCAGCTGCTGGTACTGAGGATCGTCTTCTTGGCCTTGAGTTACAGCTGCTCCTGTGTCTCGTACACGGTGGTAGTCCTCTTCATGGCTATCCATGTCTCCTTTTACTGCATCATGGAGGCTCAGGAGCTCCTCTGCTTCTGGTAGACTTGTAGGCATCTCCTCAGATGCAATGGCCTTCTGGGTCTTGAACAGCCAGGCCTGGAAGTCATCCATATCCTGCAAGAAGTTTTGGAGCTTGCTGACTTCACCCAGGGAGTCCTCTCGGCCCTGTAGTGTCCCCTTCAAAGTGTCCCAAGCTGCGTCCAGCTCAGATTGTCGGGCCTGAATGTCAGCGGCATGCTCTGGATGATCTTTTGCAAGCTGTTCTGCCTCACCACGCAGGAAGTCCAACTTCTCCTGAATAGCAGCCAGGTCTCTCTTTATTCCAAAGAGCTTTCTTTGGATGGTCATAACTGCAGCCAGATCATTTCCAAGGTCCTGTGTGGATTCGATGACTCGTGTCTTGTCCCTGATCCATGTCCCAGTCTCATCACATTCAAGCCCATAGTTGTGCAGACTAAGTGCTGAATCAGCCTTGTGCTTTTTGTCTTCCACCATTGCCTTAAATGCCTCCCATCTGTTAGAGGAACAAATGATATATTAACATTAGTGGTGCACCTAGGAAGTAAAGTTAATTCTTAGAGAACCGCTCTTACCTCTTATTGAGACGAGTCTGGCAATCCTTCACCTCCTTTGTTCGTGGATGTCTGCTGTCCTCTAATTGCTTGGCTGCTTTGTTCACATTGTCTACCCTTGTCTGCATGTTGCCCATTTCTTGAGCAAGAATACTTAACCTAAAAACACAGGAAAAATGAGAAATGTGTATCTTTAAGCAACATGTTTAACACTTTTCCCACCCTGTCACTCTTGTAATTACTCCTATATGCTTACAAGAATTTGGAATGGCATGGCTGCCAACCGTGACCTGTATTCCTAAAATAAGTAGTGCTAAATTTTTTTACAGCAGGGCATACTTTTCACATTCCAGTCCAAGGTTGGGCTTTGACATGTAAACATGTAGAACTATGTACCTATTCTGAACAACCTCTAGATCTTCTAACTTCTCTGGTGTCTCCAACCCCACCAGCCATGTCTCTTTCTGGCCCATCCAAAGCTCACAGGCATCTGTCTCACTGAAAATGGTGTACAATGCCATAGCATCATCCAGCTTCTTCTGCCGTAGATCTGAGAGAGAAAGCAGCTCCATGTACAGATCTTTGATGTCCTTCAGCCGTCTTTGGATGTCTGGTGTGTTCTTCAGCTCTTCTGGAAGTGAATTGGCCTGTTTGCTCAGAGCATCAATGGTGGCCCCATTCTTAGCTGCCTCATCTCTCAAAGCACGATGCCTCTTGAGCAGTCTTTGTGTGGTGTACTCATCGTGCCCAGTGTCATCGCTGCTCATCTGCCTCATAGCATCTAACAGCCAGGCCTTAAGATCATCAGCATCGCCCTGGAACTGAAAGAATCGCTGCATGTCTTGGAGGTTCTGTTTGCGGAAAGCAGCTAGCTCTTCCAGCTGCTGCCATTGTCCCTGTACATCATCCATGCGCTGCTGGACCTTAGGGGTACCAAAATGTTTGGCCTTCACCATACTCTCACCATCACCCATCACATGCTTCAGGTGATCATGACGGGCCCTCAGCTCATCTTCAAAGGCACTGTGTTTACTCTGAAGCACCAGAACACTGGTCAGGTCCTTGCCGTAGTCAAGAGAGGAGAAGATGTGCTCCTTCTCCCGGATCCAGCTCTCCAGTTCTGCAATTTCCCAGATGAAATTCCAGAGACGACGAGACTGCGCCAAGCGCTCTTTGCGCTGGGCAGCAAGTGCACACAACTCCTGATAGCAAAGGTCCAAGTGTTGTACCCTATCTCGGATCACTTGTGGGTCACAAGGCTTGTAGCCTGGTCAAGGAGGAAGAGAGCACTAATTAGTCAAAGTCATGACTAAATTTTCCATATTTTTTTTTGCAATTTTTGTAAGTATTGCATAATTATGCTTCAGCATCAGTACAGACACACAAACCCTAATCTAGGTTTAGGTGAGCTATACTAACTGTAAGTGCAAGAACAACAGTTTGGCCAAGATAGAGTAAAAGGAAATATTGAAAAGGTCTGTTCTACTCACTGTCTCCATTTGCAAACTTAAGAGCAGCTGCATTTGCGGAGCGCACTCTAGCTGCCTGCACTGCAATGTCTGCTTCCAACAAAGCATGCTTTTGCAGCAGGTCCTCCACCTCCATCAGGTGCTTCCCAAAGTCAGGAGACAGAAGACGAGCCTGATGAAAAGTAACAGACAAAAATATTTTTTAATGGGAATAAACAACCTTTGCCAGAGAAATCTGACATAATAATGAAATCATTTCACATCACTTCATTAAACCAGTTTGTACCTTCATCTCATCCATCCAATTAATGATGTAAAGCATCTCCTGGAAGATCCTCTGCAAGGTGAGGTTTTTGTCCAGACGGCCCCTGCGAGCACTCAAAAGCTCCTGGAGGTAGTCCCACAGTCTCAGAATGTTGTCTTTCCTAGCGTCAATGCGTTTGGCATCGTGGTACTTTTCTGCTTCAAGCTCTTTAGACAAGGCCACCAGAGCCTGAACACGTTCTTCATACGCAGCTATGTCTGTCTCTATGGCATCATGCTTCTTTTTTGCTGCCTCTACTGCTGGCAGGTCATATCCAAAATTGTCCTACAGACGAAAAGGTTAAAGAGTATTGAATATTGTAACTTTTTCATACATAGGGTGATGTATACTGAAATTAAGGCCGAAAAATGTAACAGAAAGTATAATCCATTTTTAAGTGGACTCTCCTACCCAGTGACAAATTTGCAGGATGCAGCAGATCAATAAAGCATGTGGGCTTTAAAGGTATACATTTGTGTGTCACATGACTTACCTGTGCAACCAGTCTCTGGTTCTCTATCAGCCAGGTCTCTCGCATGGCAGCCTTCCTGTCGAAGCGGCGTGCCATTTGCTCCAGCTTTTCCTGCCTGATGAGCTCATCTCTCAGTACGCGCTCTCTCTCATGCTCAGCCCGCTCCAGCCTCTCCCATGCCTGGGTCAAGCAACAGACACTTGAATTTACTCAACAAGAAACAGTGATGATCAGGTATGACTAATGGTCCCATATCATTATTTAAGCGCGTGTCAAAAAAGTCTATAAATGGTTGTTATGGCTGGAACAGTGCCTCACCCTGTTGATGTCTGACACCAGTGCACCTTCTTTAGGGGTGTAAACCCTCTGATTGTTGGCCCTCATTCTGCTCTGGATACTGAAGAGTAGTACCTCCAGGTTTCCCTTCTCTTGAAATCTTTGAATTAAAAGTTAATGTGAAGAAATGAGTGGTTATTACCACGGTCAAAAAAGAAATAAATAAAGGGCTACTAAGTGCTCTTACTTCGGAGGCTTCTCCACAGTGCGATAAGAGTTGAAGGCTTGCAGTTGTTGCTGGACTCCAGTGAGGGAGTTGGCAAGTTTGCGATTGTTTAGGATAATGATGGTCTGTTCGATCCACGTTAAGAGGTCAGAAGAAAGTGTCTCATATTTATCAATCATCTTCTCTGTCTCGATGGCATGGTCCAGCACCTGGTGAACGACTCGCCTTGTTACTATAAGCTTCACCACTTTAAATCGCATACATGAAATGAAAACCGTCTTTTTACCTTCCCAACTCGCTTGCCTTCAACTGCCAGAGCTTTCATCTTGGAGAAGTAGTGGTAGAAGGCAACAACATATGTGATGATTGACTTCTCATCTGGGTTCTCCGTAAACACGTCTGCAAATGACAAAACACAGTAGGTAACTCTTGCAAAGGGAGCCAATACAAAGTTATGGCTTGCATGGGTTTTCTTCAGGACATGAGAGGTTCACTTGCCTTCAGGATCCAGGAGCTTGGTTACTCCAAGCTTTTTCTCAGCCACGTTGAAAGCTTGCTGAAGATTGTGGGTGGGGTTGGACCTCTGCAGGCCGCCATAGTCCACCAGATCTGGCCTAATGGAGTAATGTAGTATAAAAATGACAGAAATATAGGTTAGGTACTCTATGATGAACAGTATTTCACTGTTTTAATGAGCAGTTTCTCAGCACCTGTGTTTGTGTATCAGGGCATTGAAAGCCAGTCCATCCTTCCAGCTTGTGGTAAAGTTTGTGATGTTTACATTTGGGTACCTAAAATCACAAAATAATACCAATTACTAACAAAGTAATTAAATATCTGTTATCCTGGTGATACTGGAGAGAAGGATGACAATTACCCAGCTGTCTTCATTTGGCACCAAAGGAGCAGGGCGTCTTTGGCTGAACGTGTCTCCTGCTTTCCCGTCTGGTCGGCTTGTGTTTCCACCACAATGTCTTGTATCTGTGGTCGAAGAAAAAAAGCGTATAACATGAACATCAAGCCCCAACGCAGATTATTCACAATAGGACTGTATGCTAATCGCTGCTAAACAAACAGAGAATAGAACCATTCTGCAAATGGTCATTTGATGGCATTCAAAGTCACAGTTATTTAATGGAAGAATCACTCTTGAAGGCTAAACATTCAACTAACTGAGAAAATTATTTTCCCACACGGCTTCATATTCATTCGAATATTGTATTGACTGTGAGGCTTAAGCTTTGGGTGATGTAGAAGTAGTGGAAGCTAAATATAGACATGCTCACGTTTTCACTGTATTTTGTACATAGCTAAGGGATGCAGGCAGAAGAAAGGATAGTCACATTCTTCCTTCCCTCTGTACCGCTTTCTCCGTTCGGAGAGATTGAATTATGCAGCAGACCATATTGTTTGAACTAGCCGAGCTAAAAATACACTGGCTGTCAAATCGAGTGATTAAAAATAAATACAAGCCGTGCCAAACATCAAACGACACAAAACAAAAATCGTGTTGCTGTGGGTTTTACTGTAACATCAGATAAGGATGCTTAGTGCTTGGACAAACTGCAGTAAGTGGTGAAACAGACATCTGGGTAGCTTGAGGATAGTATTACACAAGTTAAAAATAAAAGTGTTCTTCATCACCATCGGTGAACGATTGCAGACTTATTTACCTGTGCACAAGTAGCAACAATTAAACTACAATTTAAACTCTGACTTAAGAACATGATTTCACCTGGAAGCGAAGGATGATGGTCCAAATGAGGCCCAAGATCAGGCGGTGATTGCCATCTACAATATCATGTGATCCCATGTTCTCCAAGTGCACCCTTTGCTCCTTTAGGAACTGCAGCGCCTTGTCTACATTCTCCAGACAGTGGATCCTCATTCGGCCCTTCGTTGGCTTGGGCTGTAAAAATGAAAAAGAGACTTCTGCTTGATATTGCTTGATATGAATCTATCGTTATTTACTACAGTTTGATTGCAGCAGCAGATGCTCACCAGCCTCTCCCCTGACAGAACCTCCAGCAGTTTGATGAGCATCCTCCCATCCCTCAGATCTAGATAGAGGTCTGAAATCCGACAGCTGACTCTGGCCAGAATGGAGTTTACCCATTTTGTGAAGGTCTTCTTTTGCACGGCCTCTCTCTCATCTGGTAGGGCAAAGTGACAGAACAATATTGTCTAAACATAAAATATGCTTATGTGATGTTTTACTTCCACATGTTCACCTTGTGGAATAGATTTATAGACTTTTGGGGGCTGTATCATAACAGAGCGGGCAGATTTTGTTACGCAGTGTGCACAGGTTTGTCTCTGTGGTAGATCAATATGAGTTTTTAAATATTTATTTGCAAGTTGTTTGACAGAATAACTTGACTGTAGAGACTAAACCCACAGATAGTGGCATACTTGTGAACACAACACACCACAGCAGATTGTTCTCTGCATTTAACCCAATCAACAGAGTGAAGCAGTGGGCAGCCAGTGAGCCAATGCTCGGGGAGCAATGTGTGGGAATGGTACCTTACTCAAAGGAACCTCAGTGGTGCCATGAACAGTTCTGGGATTCAAACCTCCAACCTTCCGCTTGCAGGGGCAACACCCTAAAGCACCGGGCCACCAATTAAGTACTTGAGCTTTATAAATGCATAATTCATTTCAAGCTCACACATGGCATGTGCCTCTTTCTGAAAACATGTGAGCCCATGTCGTTCTGGACATAATCCCCCTCCTAGGTTTATTCCTGGCCTTTCCAAACAAAAGTTCAAAATACTGCATCCTTAATGATGTGTTTTATAAATGATTCAGGCCTCATGGAAACAGAAAACAGGGAACTCTGGTGAGGGGGAGAGAAAGAGAGCAGAATGAAAAGTAGTATTGCAGGGAAAGCATTAGAATGTGGATGTGAGACTGAGAGAGAGGACCCATGCTTTTAAGCTTGGGCTCCACAAGACCCTTGAGAGCAGCGAGACATTAGCCTATTCCCTTTCCCCCTTCAGCTACAGGAAAACAGTGTAGCGGTGTAGTCAGGCAATATCTGTCATGTATGGCTCGGTTCCACCAAAAAAGAATGCACAAGTTTTACACAAGCAAAGGAAAGCCCTCGTCTTTGAATAAATCATGCCTAATCCTGCCATTCCCACAGAGGGGAGCGAACACTGCAGCACGCTAAGCCTGCCACACCAACCAGAATCATTCATGCATGGAAAAGATATGACAATTTGAACATGCAAATAATAAAAACGTCTTGGTAGACTAAGGAGGTTAGAGATGGGGCTCCATTAAGATCCTTGGCCCTGCCTAAATGCATCAGAGCAACTTGCATCACTGCTCCCTTGGATATGCCACCAACACGCATGGCTGAAGTTACTACTAAGCATTGCTATTCACTAATTTGGGTCTGACTTCAGCATTTCAAGAACAAAGAGTCATGTTATAAATTAAATAATGCTCTAAGTGGGGATTCTTCTGCCTTATAAAGTCCTAAAACAGATTTTATATATTTAAGGCATTGAATAGTCTTATAAGTATTAAATTATTCAAGAAAATAGTTTTTTTTTTAAATATTATATATTCAGAGTAATCCAGAAATCTGACATAGTGTTTTCCAACACTGGTCCTGGAAGCGCATGTCCTGAGTGTTTGAGTGTTTTCAATGCTCATTAACAAACCAAACCAAACCTGAGCTGAAGTAGGTATGTGAGGAAGAACTACGGGCAGTGCGCCTGTAGGACCAGGGTTGGAAAACACATGTCTGGAAACCATGCAAAGAAAACAGAGAGAAGTAAACACAAAGCCAGGCTGTGTGTGTTGTTGTGAATTGGGAAAGCATATTAGTTTTTCCTGAGGTTGAAATCTTAAAAAGCTATTAAAAACTACTGAATCATGAAAAGTATCCAACAACTCTGCAAATGTGTGATAATTCAGGCATGCAGTCGACTAAATGCTAACTGCTAAGTGGGGTATAAACTCCCATTACATGGAAGTCATGGGCCATGTAGCTCCTGTGTAAAACTAATGAAGGAAAGTTCAGGTGCTAAACCTGTCTTGGCTCAGTGACTACATCTTGAGCAAGAGGAAAAACTGTAAAATTTATTTTTTTCTCAGTAAACTATAACAGATTTGTGTCTGACTTTAATAGGCCCACAGCTGTTAATTTTGCTCTTTGGTAGAAAGCCAAAGTCATGTTGAGCAAACCTTGCCCTACATGTTATCAGAGTACAGTCTGGAAACAATGCTTCAGATGTGCTACAACATGGAAAGAGACCTTCCAGTGGAACAGGACTGCTGCATTTTTCATCATCCCACAGCCTCTGCATCTCTCTGGCTGCTCTCGACTGCTTGAGCGCTCGCTAGTGTGAAGCAGTGTAAACTCTGCTTAACATAGTGCTCCCTCTCAGGTGAGATCTGCTCTGCATCAGTGGGAGGCTAAATGCTCCTCAGCTTCACAAGGCTCAGGCTGGTCTCAAATCTCCAAACAAGCTCTTGTGACAGGCTGGTGAATTATTCATACTGATGGACTTTCCCTGTACGAAGCAAACCTATGTCTATTTTCCACAGTCAGCATTTGCTGGTTCCATTCAGCATGTATACGGGCCTAGTCCAAAAGTCGTCCCTGTAACCTCCTCTTTTTGCACATGTCCGAGTGTTTCTCGGAAAGTGTTCTTCACTTAAAACACTGTAAATAAAAGAATTAAGTCACAAACATGTATACACAGAAACAACTAATAACAGTAACAAAAGTAATTTCCAAGCATTAGTTATTCAGTCAGTCCAAGTATGTTTGGTGTCATTGCAAGGCTCCTGGAGAATCTTCTAATGTTGGCACTGAAACTTAAAAAGTGTGTCATGTGCAATAAGTGACCAGAGAGGGATTTTGTGGCGAGAGAGTGGACGGAGTATATACAAACATAACAGGAAATTATTCAAAATTATTAAAATAGGACACAAAATCGTTTCAATATTTCCCATTCTGTAACTGTGTGAGTTTAATTGTTTTTGTGGATAGGAATTTGCCAGTCCTATAGACGGTGCAATGCCGGTTTCTGCTCAGAAAGTGATCCTTGGTCTGAGCGAGAAGAAAGTGAGTGTGTGTACCTGCAAGCAATTAATCGACAAGCAATGGAAAATGCAATAGAAAAGAAAATTCAACCAAAGACAGATGTTTGGGCACATTTTGGATTCTACAACATCGATGGCATGAAAGAACTTGATAAAACTCACGTTATGTGCAAGCTTTGTACAGCTAAAGTCGAATATTTTGAAAACACCGTTGTTGATAATAAAAGTTTTCGGTACATGCTGAAAACGGTTGAGCCTAGATACGCTTTACCAAGCCATCAGCTTTTTGCTGAAAAAGCGATTCCTCGGTTATACGAAGAGAAAAAAGTAGCGTACACGTTGAAGAAAGCAACAAGAGCAGCCTTAGCATGTATAAACAACATGAGCATCATGTTTTAAATCAAGAATTGTTTTTGAATCGAATCATGAGCCCAAGAATCGAAATCAAATTGAATTATGAGTTTTATTTAATTGTGCAACCCCCAGTTTTACGTGAAAATCTCCACAATAACACAGAAACTGCAAATTTCCTCCGCCTTTTTGCTGTTTTCGTGGCAATAAATGTGTGCAAAATTTTTTTATGGATGTTTACACACAAGGGGACCCGTTCACCTTGCTGCGGTGTCACTATACTTTTGTCCCGCAACATCCCGAGTTGCATATCTCGGCGAGGAAAGCACGTAGACACTTCACACTAACTCCAAAGTTCGGTAGATCAGGTTTTATCCTCCAAAATCGTTCTCCTCGCCACTGTCTCTCAATACGGGGAATTTAAATTTAAAAAGAGGCGAATACGGGTTTACCTTTACATTTTCTTTAAGGGAAATGCATTAAACTGAATTAAATTAAAGTATTCTGGGAGCATATTTAGGGGCATATTTAGGGTTTACATTATTAAAATAGGTATTTTAAGGCATTTTTTTTTACCTAAATACAACAACACGGTTTTTCACTTGCCCTTGGAACGTAACTCCCCCCGCCGAATAGCGGTGGATTGCTGTGTATATATATATATATATGAGTGGGCACACCAAAACATAAAAAATTAAATACTAAAATACTTTGTTTCAGTGGCCTAAATGTTAAAGGAGAAGATAAAGATTTGTAGAGTTGTGCCATTAAATATTTAGCGTTAAATCAGTGAGTAACTGGAGCATTGAGTCAAAATCCAAAATGAATGAAATAAACAGCTAGAGTGCATTTAAAAAGAGCAAGGAGGCACAGCAATTTACTCCCTCTTCAGTAACCAGCAGACTCAAAACGTGTAAACCTCCCTCCTTCCCTCATAATACCCAGGAGACAGGGAGGAGGGGCATGCATTCTGTTTCATAAAGGGAAGACAGCAAGACTGAGCTGGGAAAAAACTCTACCTTGAAGTTGCCTAAACCTCCCGTCCAAGATAGAGTTGAAACAGATGTTGGAGGTGCTGTAGCTCAGCCAGCGGGCACGCCTCATGCCCTGGGAGGAAGATGATGATGAAGATGAAGGAGGTGGGCGCAGAGAAGAGGGCCTGGTCAGTTTTGGGGTGTAAGAGGAAGATGAAGTGGAAGAGGAGAAGGTAGATAAAGTCAGGGGAGCTGTGGTTGGTGAAATATCCAGCAAGGTGCCGTTCCTCTCAGGTAGATGCTCAGGTTTGTGGCCATTGGTCTTGGGCCCCTTCTTGCTGTCGGGACGCTGGGCCCGGTAGACCGGAGGGGTACTCCTGCTCCGACTAGGGTTGGTACTGACCCGGACTGGCACCTCTTTTCCAGTAGAATATGCCCTGCTGCTGATCTCCCTGCCCACAACATTGGACCGAATAGTGCCAGCCTCCCTGCTGGTCTTTAGGCTGAGCTTGACCTCCCGCAGCCGGCTCTGACTAACCGGCACGGCGCGGCACAGGCACGGGCTACTCATCCTCGATCCAGAAAGTCCCAAAGACGCACACAATCCTGATACCTTCCTTCCCTCTGTCAGTCCTCCTCTTTCTTCCTCTCTCCCAGTACACTACAGCTCTCTTTTTCCCTCCCTCTATTCTATTCCTCTCTCTCTTTCCCTCACCCTGTCCCTCTCACTCCTGAGCAACGCGCTTCTGCCTCTCCCAGGCGATGTGAGGAACAGAGTGGTTCTCCAGCGC
The DNA here is from genome assembly GCA_037974465.1 of Brachypetersius altus. Classification (NCBI taxonomy): domain Eukaryota; kingdom Metazoa; phylum Chordata; class Actinopteri; order Characiformes; family Alestidae; genus Brachypetersius; species Brachypetersius altus. Next base: position 39,353,208 of record JBBPDB010000001.1, on the reverse strand, counting down.
CCCGCTCATGCATATAATATACCCCTGCTTACTTCTTCCTCTCCACAAAACACACACACACACACACACACAATGATGTCATCATTTAGGAAATGTGAGGCTGCATGCTTTTAAAACAGATTTACTTGCCTTAAGGGTGTAAGTTTCACCACAACTGATTAAGAAACGATTCAGTGCATTATGAAATCTCAAATTATTAGCCTGCAATTCCTACAACAACAACCAAACTGAATACACAAAAATGACTGGATGAACTATTCACACAGTAGTGGACCTCAAATAATTATATACTACATCTTTGGGATTTGAATTCTAAAAAAAATATTTTGGGTGAAAACCGAATGCATTTGTTACTTAATATCATTTTTAATGTATTCAAATTGATTACACAAAATATTCCAAAATTAATGTTGATGAATCTTTACTTCTTAGACTGCTGTCTCATAGTGCTTTGATGCCTATTTACACTCCAAAATCAACACTCCCACGAACATAGGCATCAAGACCCTGCAGCTTGAGAAAATGTTAGCATGAGATAATGAGTGTGAAAGCTTGCTTCTCACTTTGTGTGTGTTGACTGTGTGTGTGTATGTTGGAAATATAATATGTCAGTTATCGTGTGTTATTAGAAGTGTCTGTGCGAGGATAAGCTCAGACAAGTATCTTCTGTCCATATAATGTAAAATATGTGTTTTTCTTTGCTTGCCCTGAAGGATGTTCGTATATTTACAAGCACAAAAGAATAGTCTCCTTGCTCTCTCCATGTTTGCCTTTCCTTTCGCTCACCCTCTGCCTCTCTCAGGCAGGAAACTCTAATTGCATTACAGAACCATCCCTGCACACACGGAGCACATCAAACAGCAGATCTCATTCAGCATCGTGTTTCAGCTATAAAGACAGACAACAGGAGCTAGAAACACAAGTAAGAACAGAACAACAGGAGCGAGAAACACAGCTACACAAAAAATGTTAGCCACCCAATATTCTTTTGGGATGTTTTTATAAATACAGTATGTTGTACAGCGCAAGAAACCACAAAGGCCCAGTTGACATTATATCTTCTACTTTTCATGATGCTAAACTGGTGGCCAAAAGCCTGCATTACTTATTAGTTTCAACATTCTCCCAGCTTCAGTGTAGAACTAAAGAAACCTCCTGGCACCAGAAATCTCTTGAGACGTGTGGTAATGGGGAAAATTGTGTAATGTAGGCCTTTAGCCAAACCACTGCTGTAAAATTTGTTAGGTCATATTCTCAGCGATTCTAACCAATATTCATCATATACACTATATGGACAAAATATATCCTGAGGGTATTTGGATGCCTGACCATTAAGCCAACAGGGACTTTAATGACATTGCATTCAATTACACAAACCCTTTGCAGCTATTAAAGCTTCTAATATTCTTCTTGGAAGTCTTTCCACAAGATTTTGGAGTTTCTATGGAAATTTCAGCCCGTTCATTATGAGGTCAGGAACTGATGTTGGACGAGAAGGCCTGGCTCCCAATCAGTGTCCAAGTTCATCCCAATGGTGTTGGATGGGGTTGAGTGTCAGGGCTCTGTGTGGGCCAGTCAAGTTCTTCCACTCTGAACTCATCCAGTCATGTCTTTATGGAGCTCGCTTTGTGCACTGGGGCACAGTCGTGCTGGAATAGAAAAGGTTCTTCCCCAAACTGTGTCCACAAAATTGAAAGCATGGCGTTGTCCAAAATGTCATTGTATGCTGAAGCATTAAGATTAAGCCCTTCACTGGAAGTAAGGGGCGTAGAACAAACCCTGAAAAACAGGTGTGTCCCAATACTTTTGTCCATATAGTGTATAAAGATTGGATGAGAGGAAAATAGTATTACATAATAATATAATGCCTCACCTCTCATGCCCACTACCCCACCAATCGTCTAGCACGAATATTCCAGCAAGATCAGAGATCCTCCCTGGACTTCAAACTGAAGTATGTCTTAGTGTGGAGGAAAATGTGCTAATGATTTCCTATTCATGTTGGCTTTGAAGACAGAAGGTGTGTGTCTGACTTTTAGGGAAAGGTACTTCCAAAGCATCCGAGATGCAGCCTGAGAAAACGATTGATCACTGAGACTATGACAGCTGGAAGGAATAATAGTAAACAAACCAGAAGAAGCGAATTTAGGAGTGTGGAGGCAAAAGAGAAAATGGAGATCATAAATACAGGAGGGAGTGAGACTAGTCATACGATGGAAAACTGAACTGGCTGTTTGTTCTGTACATTTGCTTTGTGAAGAAGCGCAATAGATGTAAACCAATCAGAACAGCAGTCATACATCACATACATCCCATATCATAATACATCAGGTTTACAGGCAGAAAAAAAAGAACAGCCAGCCAAAGAATTAAAGGAGTTGGAAAACCTTCAGAGAAAATACCACAAAAACGCAATGCGTGAATTTTTAATACAAGTGAAAATGGAAAATATGGCCCTTCAAAGGGCATTATAAGAAGAAAATACAGGTGTAATATGGTACTGGGTTTAAGTGTTAATACGAATTCAGACAGTTCTGAACAGTGTGAAGCCTAGAGCAACACGAAGACAACTGTAATAGTCTGTAGAGCTGAATACAGTTTTTGCACAGATCAGTGCCAGTTACAGATCTTTTGGTCATTATTTACCATGGAATGTATAGCAGGGCTGCTGTGATTAGTCACTTAGTAACTGCTTATTATGTTGGTCCATATCAATTACCTCTTAAATTCACTCCAAAGCACTTTGCAATTCTTTATAGTGTTCACAATCAAGACAGAATGATATACTACAAGAAGTGCTGGAGGCACTAAAAGAAGAAATCGCTCGTCTCACAGAAAGAACTTTGCATTATGGCTCCCCATGACTGCTTAACTGTTGCATGCTTAACTATTGTACTGTAGGCAGAAGAAAAGCGACATAGTCTGATTATTCAGTACAGTTGACAGATTTATTTCATTATAGAAGTGGTTGTTAGCTTTTTTGTATCATGTGTGTATTCTGCGGATATACCCGCAGTATTTTACCCAACAGTCCCTGTTGTAGAGAAACCGGTTACTGTAGCTAGTGGAGTTTCTGCAACATCTATGTGTCTGTGGCCTCACGCTACTATTTTAAGACCCCTGTATCAGTACAGGCACCCCACAGGTGTGGCAGCAATGACAAGCTCTCAGTGCCTGCAGTTCTGAGACTCGGGTGCAGACAGGCAGGGCAGCTGTCCAGAACCGTCACACAGAGGCACGCTGGGCATCTCAGTTAGCTTAGTGGGTGGAGGGGGAGGAGTGGAGAATGGGGGCAAAGGGTTCAGTCATCTAGCCTCATACCCTGGTGTGTATTTACAAAAAAAACTCAAACTTGCACAGACGCAGTCTGGACAATGACACATTAAAGAGCATACATTACCAAACACGCTTTGTGTGTTGTGACATTGAACATGCCTGTTATTATTTAAAATGCCATGACATGATTCCCCACCCATAAGAACAGACACCTCGGACTCACCTGCAAGAGCTTTGATGCGTGAGCGTTCAAAGAGCCGAGCCGAGCTGTTGTCGTTGTCTAGCTCCTCGTCAGGCAGCTCAAAGCGTGTGTTGATGCGACTGTACTGCTGAGTGATCTCAGCGTTATCAAAGTCTGTGGTGGTGGTGGCGGCGGCGGTGGTCATGGTTGTGGAAGACACAGAGGGGAAAGGGAAGGTCTGGAGACCTCAGGAGGAGGTGAACTGGGGCAAGTGGACAGTCTGAAAAGAGAAATGAGACATAGACTTATTTTCTTCTGTTTTTATGTGGATCCCAAAATAAGCATGTAAGTGACATGATCAGACCTCAGCACCCCACATTTAAAACATCTTGACTCTACAGTGATAATTCCCTCTGAATAGTCACAGTCTAGAATGTCCTCTAACCCTGTCATTCAAACAAATAAAGTTTGTAAATAAAGTATGTTGCAAATGCCTTCTCACTGAAGGTCATACTACATATACTATATGGACAAAAGTATTGAGACACCTGACCATTACACCAACAGGGGGCAGCTGGTAGCCTAGTGGTTAGGGCACTCGCCCTGCGACCAGAAATTCCGGGGGGGTCGATTTCCAAGACCGCTAGGCACCTCTGAGGTACCCTGAGCAACGTACCGTCCCCACACACTGCTCCCCGGGCGCTGTGTTCGTAGCTGCCCCCTGCTTCACTTTGTGAATGGGTTAAATGCAGAGGAAGCTGTTCACACTGTGTGCTGTGGTGTGTTCACGTATGACAAATGGTCACTTTCACTTTCACTTTAATAACATTGCATTTCTGCCCTAATGTAGTCGATTTGATGTCTGAAGTTTGTTTAGTTAGTTTTCCATCAGAGTTAAAAGGTATAATGCTGCTTCAGACTGTTAAATGGGATTTATCTTTTCTGGAATCCAAAATTCAGTAATCTGTAAACAAAGTCATAGTGATCCAGATTTTATGTTAAACTGTCCACTGAATAGAAACGTACAAACTTGGATTTCTTAATAGCGGTGGTAATAAGAACCAGCGGGCACAATGTCTACAATACATATTTAACCATGTATTCTATGTATTTGTTGATGATGTTTTTCTACTTTTATCAGTGTGTACATCTCTGCGATGGATGGGTTTAAAACATTATTTTAGTCCAAAACTATCTCAGATATAAAGTATTAATCATTTGTGCAATGACTTTCAGTGAGGTAGTTTGCAGATCCATTACACTTTTGAGACGTCTGGTTACTATCACTACCACTGTGAACAATCTTGATTTGTCAAGTTTCTCATGAATGGAGCATTTCAAACCACTGTGCATGATGCATTTCTGAATAAGCAAAATAAAATAAATAATAGATAAAAACAGTAAATACAGCTGTCTCTGATTTTGTCCATTTTTTCATTCTTTTGTCCAACATGACTTTTAAATTGCATTCGGAATAAGTATAGAAATTCAGATTTTTTTTGCCGAACTATTCGTTTGATATTCATAATCAAGTCACAATCGAGTCACATATAAAAGATCACCAAGCATCACAAACACACAGCCATAAGCATGCCCCTAAAGCAACATGCACATATTGCATAGGCTGCCATGTTCAGCATGCTATGTCCCCTAACTGGCTCAGAATGAGGGTGTGTGTGCACGTCCCTCTGTGGAATGGTGGGTGAAGGTTAGCAGCTAAGATAGCTCATATCTTTTTGAGGCATGCCACTCTTGGCCACCCTTATCACCCCACACAGGGGCTGGGCAACCCCTCTGAGTAGAATAACAGAACTCTCCAAACGTCGTTGTCACACTAAGCTTTTTAGAGCTCAATTACATGTCAGCTCATGTTTTAATATGGTTTAAACAGCTCATGAGCTATGATTTTTTTGTGTGTGTTTATTTGTCATACGTGAACACACCACAGCACACAGTGCGAACAGTGTGAATTTGTTCTCTGCATTTAACCCATTCACCAAGTGAAACCGCAGGCGGCCAGGAGCACAGCAACCAGAGGGAAGTGTGTGGGGACGGTACCTCAAGGGTACCTCAATGGAAGCTCTAGTAGTGTTGGGATTCAAACCCACAACCTTCTGAATGCCGGGGAAACTTCCTAACCACTAGGCCACCAACTGTGCATATTTAGACCTGAATTCAGGAAATTTAGAAAACAAGAGGTTTCAAATTACTTTGGAACCTAGGACCCCACTAGCATCACTTGTCTGCACTAGATTTGACTGCTTTTGAACAACTGGACTTATAAATTTCATTCTTTTTAAACAGCTGCCTGTAAATACTCATATCTAAAATTGCTATGTAATTGCACTTCAAGCAGAGAACAATTATCACATTTATATGGAATGTATCTTTTTTATAATTGCCACTGGCTTTCGAGCACTATTTGGAGGAAAGGACAAAAGAGACAACGTGTGTTCAGAGAAGAGGTCCTGCTACTGCTTCTTCTCTCCACGCTCTCTGTCCTCTGTATCAGGAGCTTGCAGGGGGGATGTTATCAGAGAATGACGCGCCCTCCCTCGGCGGGAATTCCCTTATCAAAGTCAGCAGAGCCCGCTCTTAATGCCTCTACATACGTTTACACTCAAACACACAGCACACGATGTAGCTTAGCCTATGTAAAGGACCCAACATTTTTAATATAATAACATCAGTGTCAAGAAAGGAAGTTAATAAGTTTTCTTTCAGGTTACCTAAGTGCTGTCTGAAATATATTCCCACAAGCTGTAATACAGTATCTTCAAGGGGGGGGGGGCATGGTGGAATATTTGTGACGTCTGTGACGGTGAGCGACTGAAACTGGAGATGAGTGTGACTTGATTACACATGATGTGTACTATGGTGCGTACTGTATGAGAAACTGGCACTCTTGCATTTCTTTTAAAAGAGTACAAAGAGCATAAAGAGTACAAAGCAAAATCACACTCATGATGAGTGTATATATTGTCTCAGTGGGGTGTTTGTTACAGTGCTAAAAGCTGGCCTGGCGGTTGCAGCTATTCTTGCCAGGCACGTGTGCATGTATCCGACCAAGGCTGAAAGCCAGTAGAATAGAAGTGGAGGGACGATCAATGGAAAACTATTCCTGGAGTGTATTTACTGTAATTCAGCGTGGATTTAGAATGTGAACATCTCTGTGTGAGACAAGGCCAGGTTTCCTTATATGGTGAGGCCCAGGCAGCTCACCTAATATCAGTGTTGTTCCAAAGGCTCTGTGACAGCGCACAGCTGTTTTTCTTTCACTGATATTGTGAAGCCACTCTGTTTATTTAATGGTGAGAGAAAGGGAGGGAGAGAGAAATGAGAGAACTGAGAGATTGAGATCAAGAGTGGGATACTGCTGCCTAGATCTTTCAGGCACATTTTCCACTTTTAGGCCACACATGCGGAACATTGTGATTAAATAGTGAAAAACAGAGAATAATGTGAAGTGTAATGAGAAAGAAAAGTATAGAAAATATACTGATCAGCAAGTAGGACATGGGGGAATAGTCATGATGTACTTCTATAGGAACACATGTGGAGCACAATAATACTTTACTCAAGGAAACAAGGACCTTCACAAACATACAGACCACAAATCAAACAGCAGGAAATAAACACACACTGCCAGAGCAACAATCTACAGGTTGTTTGGGTGAGTGGTGCAGCATTGAGAAGGTGAAGAGTGTGTTTGCAGGGAGTAAATGCAAGATTATTATCCATAAAACTGAACTTGATATTGCACTGCGTGATGTACGTACTTAACACAACTAAAATAAAGGATAGATTTTTTCAGGATAGAAAATATTATTATTATTAATAGAGAACAGTATTTAATTAGCTGTTCATGGTTACAGCGTTTAGCTTATTAGTTACATTATATTATATTATATTATATTATATTAGTGGTGAAGTTAAGGGTCAGTGAGAAAATGGGGCTGTGTTTAGTTCAGAAGTTAGAAACACTTACCAGTACAGTCAACAACTTTGATCGAAGTCGGGGTCCTCAGTTCTGTCGACTTTTTGAACAAAATCCGTTTGCGTTTTGCGCCGGTTAGAGTCCCATGAGAGGCGCCAGGGTGCGGGTCAGGGTCGTGGTGGTGAAGGGGACTGGGTGGGGGTCCTGTTGCTGCTGCTGCAACATGGAGCCTTTGGGCACGTAACGGCTCGCTCCCCTGAGCCGCTCAACCCACCCAGAGGGTTTAAAAATAAGAGAGCGCTGTCTCGCTGCGCACGGGACGCGCATTCCTGTCCGCAGACACTGCCTTTAAATGGCAGATATGCTCTCCGGGACATTACACACCCCCACCCCCTCCGGCCCACAGTCCCCCCACCCACTGCCACAGTGCCCGCCTCTTGCGCCCACCGAGACACCAAACAAATAGAGCTCCGCGCGCCAACTTTCAACTGGCATCACGACCACCCTTCAGTGAGATGGCACAGTAGAGAACAGAGGAGACATACACTATACGAACAAAAGTATTGGGACACACCTGTTTTTCAGGGTTTTAGCTAGGCAATTTACTTCCAACGAAGGGCAGTCTGGACACAGTTTAGGGAAGAACTTTTTCTATTCCAGCATGACAGTGCCGCAGTGCATAAAGTAAGCTCCATAAAGACATGACTGGATGAGTTCGGTGTGAACTTGACTAGCCGCACAGAGCCCTGACCTCAACCCCATCCAACACTTTTGGGATAAACTGGAACAGATTGTGAGCCAGGCCTTCTTGTCCAACATCGTCCAACAGTAGAGGGCTGAGCACACTGCTCTATCGAGGCACCTTCTCTTTAAGCTCTTTGCAGACTCTGGCAATAAAACGTTTGTTCCCATTTATTTCATTTAATCTACTCTATTTGCCAAATATACGACAAGCAAAAAAAAGCATTTGTACACCAAGAAGTTCATTCAACTTCTATGTTCTGTGACTGCCTGTTGCTTGATCCAAGATATTATTGGCTAATTTTTGTCTCCACCCACTAGTGCATGATCAATGCTCAGATGTTTCTGATCTTAAGATATCCTGAGATCTTGCTACTTTTAGACCCGAGATCTCGCTGCCACTTTCTCACTCCCCCCGAAACTGTTTAAAAGTAATCAAACAGAGTTCAAATGTACATCCTTATGAGGGGCTGCGTTACCTCTTCCATGCGATCCCTGAGCTTAAGTGGGGTAAACTTCCAGCCCCTTGAGGAAAATCAAAAGCTATTTTAATGTCTAAACCACTAAATTGACATCCACCAATAGCTCGATCTCCATTAATTGACCAGATGTGCAGTTAGAAAATGCTGTAAGAACATCGCAGACTCCGTAAACAGAATCCTGCCACTTATAAACACTGCAGCTCAAACGTAGGTGTTTATGCAGGAGTTTGCTTTGAAAACAGACCACAAACAAAGAAATCTGGAAAAAGTCCAATATATTTAAGAAAATAATGCTTTTGCTTATAACTTAAATGTCAGTGAAGGGAGATTTTTCCTTCCAAAAGTATAAAACATAAAAGTATAAAAAAGCAGGTAAACCAACAAGAAAAACAACAATGACAAATTATTTTACATTTAAATGTGACAAATATTAGATCATAGCTATTGTTTGATGCATCAGGTTTCTGGTTTATACAATCATATAAATCTGACAAAAGAAATTTTGTTTTAGTGGAACCAGAACGCGTCCTTCATCTTGGGCTCCAAAGAGAACCGCTGTACTAGTAACATTCTACAGTGCTTAAGAAGAAGCTTAGTCAATACGTCATGGATATATAGCTGTAGTGTATATTGTCATATGGTCATTAACCGTAGGCACAATTTCCACTTGTCAGTACTGTCTGAACAGGCTGGAGCACTAAAAAGAGAATCAGCTCCCTCACTGTTAGAAGATGATGCATATTTCAGTCATGCAGGTTCTCCCAAGTAAATAAATAGATTAAGATGATGTACTTTAGTACTTCATGCCATAATGCACCTAAGAAGGTTCTATTTTGAATGTTGTTTAAACCAATGCTGATTATTATCTTTTAATAATCCCCAAAGGACTAATTCTGTTTCAGTGGTGCAGCAAATTCACTGACATTTACATTTTGCCATTTTTCTGACATAATGGCCCAAAGCAAGCCGCATTTTCTCAAATGCGTAAAGTTGTCCCGGAGCTTTTGCATGGAAGATGGGTCTTATATTTATAAAACTGACGATGTCTACCATTTACTACTGTATCAGGTATAGTAAAGACTAATGCTTGCAATGACCCTTTAACTGTTTGCTACAGTTTCCTTTGTCAACATAAGTTTACAAAACCCCATTGCATATCCCTTAAAAGGAAAATACTGAAAAAGTCATCAACAGTCACTAAAGTCTACAAGTACAAAAAGTTTACATTACAAACATCTCTCTGAACAACATACAATAGTTTTAGTGCAGGAAGTTGGAAGTTTCAGGCAAAAAGAGTTCTATATTTAATGGCAAATAACTTTTAACAAGCTACACTGGACATGCATTATATATTACAAATTCTGACACGCTCAGTTAATGATGTCTTTGCAATCCCTGGCAAATTCAAGTTTCAAATATTTGAGCTCAACAAAGCTAGCTTTATAACAACATACTGCTATGCACCCACAGAATACTGAACTGATCTGATCCAAATATGCTGAATTATGATATAAAGAGTTGCTTTACATCAAGTACTTTTCTTAAGTCACATGTGAGAAAAAATGAGGCTTCAGCTCAAAAAAAAAACCACCTGCCTACACTTTGGTAAATGGAAGCACCATAAAAAGCATATTCAGCTAACAAAAATTAAAACATACAAATAAAACATTTTCAAATAATTTCACATAAACGTCTCAGTGCTCTGTGGAAAATAATCAGGTCAAGAAAAATGATGAGGTGCAAACTTTAGCCAAGAACTATAGAATAAGTGCTCATTGCTACATGGACTCTGGTGTGTCAGGTGGAGAAACAGGAATCGAGGTCCGCGATCACGGCTGCTTGCTTTCTAGCCACTGCGCTCAGAAGCCTCTGAGGCAGGGATGGACTGCCCAAATCCACCTGTGGGGGGAGACACACATTGCTGGTTGTAGAAATATTTTTTTTAACCCCATAAACTTCACATATTCCCATTTCCTAAGACTTTCTATTCAGCAGCTACACGAAAAAGAATACAGGATCATTTATTATTAAGTGAAGAATTTAAGTTGTGTCAAAATACAACTGATCAACTGAAAAAAGAATGATGGAGTATAATACCTGTAATAAGTAAGTAACTATAACCATGTCTCGGTCGTTCCGCTGGCTGGGCTGAAGGATCCAAGCACTGGGAAGCATCTCTCCACGTACTGTGTCCAAACCGGGGCGAGGCAGAGACTCCTCAAACACAGACTGCATGGCTAACACCCACATATCATCCTGATGTAAGGTAAGAGAATATTCAGGAATGTAAACTAAACAAAATTTGAATTTTCTATCATTAAGGCACGACACTACAATGATATGAATGCTGTACAGCTGTAGCACCAGTTGTTACATAAATAAATAAATAAATAAAGCACACGGCAGGCATGCTCAACATAATTCAGACTATTAAGCAAGTGGCAGAGCAACTAAAGGGAAAAACCCACCTGTTTGGACTCAGTGCTCAGGCAACAGAAATCCCGCGGTTGTTTCAGCTGACAGTTGGACGGATCCGTCAAAAGGTAGACTAGTGAAAGCCACACAGTCATTAGCCACAAACAGCCAGTATTCATATTCATATCTTTTTAGTCAGATTTTTCTCCTATAGTTTGGTATAACCAAATGTGGAAGATTGTGTTGGAAAACAGAAAGATATTGCTGGAGAACAGGTAACATTGAAATGTTTTTTGTATTACCTAGTTGTGTGTTGTCATCTAGCGGTCGTGTCCAGGCAGACTTAAGGGCCTTGTTATAGAGATGGGTTTTGGAGTGATCTCGAATCAAACACCAAAGACTGGCCAAGGGTCTCTCCAGTTCTACGACTCCCAGAAACCCATGGGCCGAGGGGCTTGTGGAAGGCCTGTGGAAAGTCTGAACCCCTCGCTCCATGCCCTGGTGCCTGAACAAAAAGAGAGTTGGTGGCAACAAAGCTGCTAATTTTACTTCATGGATGTTGCATCTGCTAAGTTTCTACATTGCAAAAACTATGCAAATCACCTTAAATGTATTTATTATATCTAGTAAGGGCTTTTTATTATAATAATATCACATAATAATTCATCCTATTTCTATATAACATTCATTTAAAAACTAAATGGCTATATACTACCACCAAGACATATTCTATCCCTGGCAAAAAGATCCATCTGTAAGTGGAAGCCAAGAGACTATAGCTAGTCTTTCTCTGAATGGATTGATAAGATGGTCTGCTATCACTCAGTTTTTCCTCTAAACATGCTGATTTATTCGATGGCATTGCGTTAGTTGTAGTTTGAAAAAAAAATGGTGGCAGGCCCCATGTGACTCATGTGATGAAGACACAGACTGAATCTTATATTATTCTTGAATCAATTTTATGAAAGAAATGTTAGATCTATGCTCTAGTTTTATGATTGTCAAGTTATCAAGATGCAGTGTAGAGGATAAAGGAGGCGTTTGGCTGATGCTCTTATCCAGACAGACTTGTAATCAGTAAGGAGCTACTGAGGGTTAAGTATCTCATGGACACACGGGTAGAAAGTGGGGGGTTAGAATCTGTGACTTTGTGTTCATTAAGTTCACAGGCCTGTGTTTTACCCACTAGGTTACTATCACCCCATGTGTTTTTGATAACAAAAATACAGACTATACAGACTATACAGACTTCTATTATGTGCTTTACTTTACATTACAGACCTCCAGCCAGCTGCAGCCTTTCCTGCCAGCAAATTCCTCAAGTCTCCATCAGAGGCTAAATGAACCTGAAACAGAAAACTAAATGAAACTCAAGATGCACCTTCTCACAAATGTCATATTTCAAGCTGTATATGCCCAAAGACACAAAGCAAAATTCTGATGTACCTCTGACATAGCACTGGCAAGAGTGCAGTCTGCAATGTCCTGGTAGGATGTAGAAAGAGATGTAGGGGAACCGAAGGAAAATGTGCGCTGTCGTGCAGGGGGAGATGATGGAGAGGAGGAGGACTGAAGCTTGTAAGCAGAAGAGCAGGTCTCCAGGCGAATATCTAAGGAGAATTTCTGCTTAGATAATGTTCAAAATGCACTGCTGCTGCTTCTTCAAAGGTCATCACTCACCCTGAGCTGACAGCCATGCGCGCTGAGCCTTTGTACTATGAGGAGGGATCACAGGAGGTCGAGTCCTGACTTTTAGTCCTCCATCTGACACTCCAGTAATCTGAGAAACATAAGAAAGAAACAGCATCGTTTAAAGGGCTATTTTCTTTTCTTTTATTTCAAGAAGAAGAAAGTTCACGATTTTCCAAATTCGAATTAAACAGGTTTTTATTGCTCTTGTCTTTTATCACTGTAAATCCCTTCAGACTGGTTAACCAATATTTTTTCACTGTTTAAAACTCCAGCCAGACTGAAATTCTCAGGGTCACTAGAAAGATACAATTCTAGAAGTGTATGTACTGTGGAAGCCTGAAATGATACACTGTTTTGCTGACAGGTAGAAACAGGCTCATGTTTATGGATAAACAGCTGAAGCTAATTGAGTGCTGATATGTCACACCGTAACCATGGTGAACAACATTTCAATATTAGAAAATAATTGGTTTCTCATGTTACATGTGCTTTAAAACTTGTTTCCGTTGTGACATTTTTTATGCTTGCTTCTTTTAGGCTCACCTGTATAGATGGTGAAGTCAATAAAGCTGCATTACTGCTGTTATAGCCAGATGTAGGTCCAGAAGAGAGACTTAGATTGGAACCAGTGCATAATGTGCTGTTGCTGAAACGTGTGTGAAGTCTCAGGTCATCCTACAAGAGCAACAGGGGAAAAAAATTAAGCCAACCGGTGTAGGGCATTAACACTACTGTGCAAACCACAGCGTTATATTAAATGCTGTGCATTACTAAAAACAAATACATTAATATTAAACAAATGCAAACACTGACAACAATATCCTGTGGTCCTAATGCAAATATGCTTTTATGTGACATATTTTAACACTCACCTTTACAGCCTGAGCGAGAGCCTGTTGCTGTAATCTCCTTTTCTCCTGCTCAGTCCTCTCGCGAAGACGCTCTCGCGCTCGGGCAATCTCCGTCCTCGCCTCCTCTCTGGCTCGGCTGTAGTCTCGCAGCAGGAGCTCAATATCAGAGGGACACTGACCCTCTCTTCTTGGTGGATCTGGAACTCTAGGAATAGATGTTTATTTATTATTATTTTTGTTTTAGATTCTATCAATATAGATCCCTACTGAAAAGTCATTAATCAATTTAAAAGTTATCCTCATTGGCCAACGAGAAATGTCTAGTCACTGAGATGAATTAAGGTTAGTTAATAAGCACTTAATTAAGGCTGTAACAATGCACTGAAGCATGATATAGCAATGCAAAACATGACAGTGTGCATCATGGAGCATGTTCATATAACACCAGTCCTTCTGCTTGCCAGCTCTAGTCATTATGGCACAACTGAATGTAGTCATTTTCTTCATTAAATGTTTTTTCTCCATTTAAAATATTGGGAAAATGTTAAATGATGACCGCAGTATTGTGAGTAACATCGAATCATAATATATTTCAGCTACAAAAATTAAGCTAACATCTACAGCTTATACACTGATACTGCTGTGGTGTTGACTGGCTAAAGTTTGTTGATTTAAAAACATAAAACTGGCCATTCAGATGTTGCAACAGAGAGATTAATACAGTAGTTCACCTGCTCATCTGCACTACTTCTTGACGAAGCTGCTGCAGATATTCCCTCCGGCGGCTTGGTAGATCTGAGGGTCTCGGATTCTTCTCTGTCTGATGCTTTGATGGGTTTGGGTGCTTACTGGGGCTTAGACTTCGAGCTCTGCGGCAGTTTTGAATACGCGCTTCTCTCTCTTTCCTCAAACCATCGATGCTCATTCTGTGTCTGAAGATACAGAACATATTGACTATTAGCTGTAGAAATCCATTTCTATTACAGAAATTGAAGCACATATTACAATATAGAACTGACCATATGACCTTCCATATTGTTATTTATCAGAAAAAAAACTAAATGTATTATTTAATATAAAAAATCCCTGCAGTGTATTTGTGAGTAAAACAGTTCAGGATTCCTGCATTTTATTTAAGTTCTGGCCCTTGTGCCTTCTTGTGTTGTGTTTACAATAAAAACCTCACTGGTCATTGGAATCCGTACCTGCGCCTCCTCCTTCCTGAATGGGCACAGTGCCTTTGGGACATTTCCACTTAATGGTTCACTATTAATCATTTTGTAGTTATTATTGCTAATATTATTGCTTAAACCTTAAACTAAACTGTACAAATCCTGTATCTAGCACAACATTTTAAATGTAGCGTTTTAAGATGTGCATGCTTTAAAGCTTCTATATCTCAGACACAAAACACTTTTGCATTTTGAACTGGGCATTATAAAGACTATAAAAAAAAATCTGACATAGTCAGTCTTAGAGCTGTTGGTAAATTCTGGTGATTTGAGGCTAGTTTTCATGTTTTGCAAGATTTCAGCAAAAAATACACACCTGTCATACAGCTGCTGTTTGGTAGAGATGGCATGTTCCTCTCTGGGGCTGGACTGCAGCATCTTTAGAAGAGTGTCTGTTTCCCCCAAGCCATAGTTTAACTTGGCTTCTGTAAGCTCTACACTCAGATGTTGAGGACTTTGGTTCAGATGCACAGAGGCCAGCACCTGCTCCCGTTCTTTCCTCAGTCTCTCAATTTCCCTAGTCTTTCTATTGGATCCTTCCAAAACCTCTGGTTTATGCCTGGACTCAGCTGATTGTAGTTGCTTTGTTTTGTTTGTGGTTGGATTGCACTCATTACTGAGCCTTGCTGGAGGATGTTGGTTGATGCCTGACCAGTTGGTAAACTTGTTGTGCACTGGCAGGTCTTCTGGAACCCACTGGTCCTCTTTGGGAGGACTGGGTTCAGTAAGTGGATTGATGCTGACAAGGACGTCTGTATTACACTCGCTTGGAGCCAGTGACAGCAAATCCTCCTCTTGGTATTGGAGATTATTTTTGCGCAAATCACTCCAGCACTTCACTGAATCTTGAGCGTCTCTGTGGATATATTCTACTACGCTGCTGTAGCTTTGATTGACAGGTGTTGGGGACTGAAATATCTTTTGGCTACTACCTTCAAGCTTCCTGTGTTTAACTGAGGAATACTGCCTAGGAGATGGGGGACTACATAAAATGGGTTGACTCACTCCTCGCTTGTGAACTCCATTAAGCAACTTCTTTTCCTCATATTGTGTACATCTGTCAGATAGAGACATGCTCTCTGTAGAGTATCCGTCGTATCCATCTCTAGTCCAATCAATGTCACAAAAGTTTTCATGAGACACAGATGAAACTGATGTTGCTTTACAAACCTTTTCATTCTGATTCGTGCAAAAATCGCCCCTTGGATGCGGTGCCTTAGTTTCAGTGGACATACGTTTGCTTGGATTTTTGAGGGTACTTAAGACTTGCTTCTTAGTGGGATCGTGAATTATAATTGTTTTGTGGTTTGATAACCGCTGAGAAGACTTTGCTTTTCCTTTCATGGAGCAACTCGACACATCCACAGTGAGAATAGGTGATGAGGCACGATCCATAAAAAGCACCTGTTTATCGGGGCAACTCTTTGGTTTCAGGGTTTTTGGAAGTGCCTGATTCTCTCTTGCCAATATCTCAGAAGTGCAAATGCTGTGGGCACAGACTCCAGCACAGTTGGAAGACTGTCTATGCGTATGGTCTACAGTGTTAGTTGTTAAGGGCTTGGGTTTGGGGTAGTTCTGATTTGGTACAACTGTTTCCAGGGAGAGTACCTTTGGAGCCAAAACTTCAAACTTTCTGTCCAATTGAGCTGAGGGTGAGCATTCAGGATGCAAGTCAGGCATACTTTTAATCGTTTCAAAGCTCTGTGTGTTTTCATATCGATCCCTAAAGCACTTGACGCCACCTTGCTTTGAATCACTGCAAGCATCTGAGCCAATCACTCTGACAATAACATTGACTTCATGAGCTCTAGTATTCTGCCTTGACTGGCTTTTGGGGAGAGCTTCAGTTTGAACACCAATATCAACAGCAGTTTGAGTGGAGCCATCTCTCCTACAATGCTCAGCAGAGTGGACCTTTGAACCGTCGCTGCAGTTTTTGAGTGGAGGCTCATTTTTAACAAGCCTATCCCCGGTTCTCATACACTGAATATTTCCCAGAAGGTCAGATGTGTTTAGAATCAACTCAGAGAGATGCTCGGACATATTCTGTAGACTCGTCCATGTGGTTGAAATTCCAGGTGCCTGTTTAGACACATGAACCTGGGTGCTGCTCCTCCTGTGCCTACTTTTCTTCTTCATGTCCTCGTCAAGCGTGACTGTCTGTGTGCCATGGTTACATGTTCTTGAACTCAGACAACCACTCTCTTGAGTTTCATGTTCAGAAGAGTAGACAAGTACGATTTCATCAACTTGGCTTGAGCTGTGGCCTAAGTCTGAGGTATCGTTGCAAGAGTCACCACTTGAAGCCGCTAATGTTTGATGACTAGAAACAAAAGAGGTCTGACACACTTCCTTCAGCTGGGACTTTGTGGAAATGTGCTCCTTGGAATCTTCAACACTACTTAATGTGCTAGAAAGCCCCCTTTTAATTGCGTAAGTGCTCAAATGAGAATTAAAAGGAGAATTCTGGACATTCAACCCATTGTCCACACTGCAGCATCTGGTTATACACTTTTCACAGCTTTCTAATTGAGAAAGTGGGCTGGATATATTGACAGCACTTCCAAATGCCTGATTTTTGTGCACAGCTTTCAGCGACTCTTCACCTTTCCTTCTGTGAATAAATGGGTTGATATCACTTGATGTAAAATGCAGCACATGTTCTCTATTTGATGTAGGACTATTTTCAAGCGTTTGAGATTTTTCCGGCTTATTTTCATATGAAGTATGTTTAGACGAATTGCTCCGGGTTTCATCAACCGCTTCATCATCCTTTACCAGGGAATCCTGAATTCTAAATATTTCTTGAGTGAGATGATGCTGCCCTAGTCTGGGACCACTCTTTTTCAGTACTATATCAGTGCTCCCACATATGGCTTCCTCTGCTCCAGTGCCAGCCCGAAGAGTGACCTTTTCTCCTAATTTTGACTTTACTGGCTTTGGACTAGCTAGTGAGGACAAAGGTGCATGTTTTACATCAGGCAAGAGACTCCCTGCTCTGTTTTGAGCAACAACATTTGTTCTTCCAAATGCAGTCGTGCCAGGTTTGGTTCGAGTGGCTGTGCTACAATGATGAACTCTGGTTTTAGGAATCTCATCAAAGGATGAATCAGGTGTTGAGTCTGTAGAGGAACTCAGAGGGGCACTAAAATGGGCTCGTCTGTATTTCTTTGGCTTTACTCTTTGTTGGTCATCATTGCTGCTGCTTAAACTTGCACCAGGGATTCTTGTTTGATCTCCTCTTGCAGTAGCCTTGGGTTCAGTTTTATGTTTATGATATTCTTTTAGGTTTATATTTAAAGTCCTAGTGTTCTCAGAAACAGCTGAAATGTTAAGGCCAGGTTTATTTGTCTCTCTCACCTCCATCTGGCTCTCTCCTTTTGCCAAAACTACATTGTCCTTGTGGATGGACGACGCTTGAACTTGAGGGTGGCTTGTAAGCTTTAGTGTATCTTCACCCTGATTATTCCTAGAAGGTCCTTGAATCTTGGTTTGTTGAACCTTGCGATCATCTTCACAGACCGACTTATCTTCTGTCTGAAGAGTGTTGCAAGTTGTTCCATTTATAGTGACTCTTTGTTTGGTGTAGGCTTGGTCATTACTCTGTGACTCTGATAAAGTACAGGAGTTGATTAGAACCGGGCCTTGTTTACAAACAGCAATGTCTTCCTTTACTTCTCCAGAACAAGTGTTGTTTTTGAGAGCCACTGGTTTGTTATCTTTATCATTACCATTAATAATGTTGCTAGAAGCAGTTGTGGTCTGCTCACTATGAAGCTGATCTTGGGTGCTGATGAAGTGGTGATGTCCATTTCTTTCCAAAGGAGCACATTCTTGATGCGCTAGTTTGTTTAACTGCCTAGAATCAGTGGTCTCAAAACTTTCACTTGCTTTGTGGCAAATGTCTGTCTTAAATGAGGATTCATGCTTTATATTGCACTGGTTCTTGGACTCAGTACTGACTTCCATGACTTGCTGAAATTTTGCAGTCAAATCTCCTTTGCTAATGTCCATAGATTTAATGTTAGGTACCTCCTTACGCATTTCTGAAGCAATGTGTTCCTCCACAGGACCAACGACCTCAATGCTTTCTTTGGGTATACCTGAGGTCTCTGAAAAGGTGCTTCCTACAAGAGGTAACAGTGATGGTAGACTAACTTCACAGTCTTCAGACCATACGCAGATACTTGTATGAGTGGCACAATCACAATCGTTGCTGATGAATGCAGGATCTGCTTTACACAGCATGCACTGATCCTCTTTTTCACTTTTTGCAGTGTTAGAACATGTTACATATTCAGAGTCCTGAGTAACTTTAAGACATTGCGAACAAGCAGATATCTCTGACAGCTGAGAGGGTGTGCTTCTTTCCATGACCACTTTGAGACCATTTTGACAGCCAGTATTTAAAGAATCAAGCTGACTGTCAGTTGGTAAAGTAATGCAATCTACTGTACAATCCTGCACTGACTGAGAAGGGCAAGTACTACTGAAACTAATCTCTGGAACGTCTAGTAAGATTTCTTTTCCTTGAAGACTTGCCCTGTTCACTTCGGAGCTATTATCAGTAAGAGACTCAGTCACACATGGGAATATTTCTTTTTGTGAACTTTCCAAAGTAACTTCATGAATGTTAACATCATCTGACCTTGTTGCTGGAGATCTTAAGCTGTTTGTCTGTGGTTCTCCCTTAAGGTCTTCCATATCCCGATTCAGAGACATACTGAGGTGTTCCTTTACCACTTCCGAAATCTTCTCATTTATCGCGAGGCCAATCTTTTGAAACTTTCTGTCATCAAACGTTCCTCTTTCTGCAACTTGAACAGGGGCTGTTTCATGTTTCACCTCCTGTATATTAATGTCATGTTTGTGGTCTGTAAATGCTGGTCCATCACTAAGAGCAGAATTATTTCTGTTGTGGTTTACGGTGTTTCTCTTCACTGACGGCGCTCCAGAGTCTTGCTCAAAGACAGTGGATGAACAAGCAGACGCGTCTTTTTTCACTGGTGACAAATATACCGGGTCTATGATGCAAGTACTGTCAAGCTTTATTCCACTTTCATTCTCTGCAGCAGCTAAAACATTTAGAACAACACTTCCTACACACCATCTCCTTGAAACTTTCAAATTGTCTGGCGGCAGATGAGGAGAATCTTCACTTCTTATCCCTGAACAATTATATGGTGCATTTAAAACTTCATGATCTGGCTCGACATAACAGTGATTTGACAAATCAGCTACTTCAGTTGTTTCCAACTTGATATTCGTATTCAGAGTGTGATCTTCTGTATCTCTAGTGACAGAGATCTCTTGAGACAAATCACACACTTTTTGATCTTGAATATTTTTTCCATCACTCACAGCTTTTTCTTGGTGTTTAGCTTCAGTTCTGATTTGAGATTCACATGACAATTGCTGATCTACTTCCAAACTCTGAATTACTGAATGATCTTCCTGTGAGGGCTGGATATTTGTATGTTTTAAAACAGTCTGAAGAGCACTATTACAATGGGAAAGTTCTTGAAATGCATGTTGTCCATTATGTTTTGAGGTGCTATTCATTTTTCTGGAAGGGCCACTGCTTAGCTCAGAAGCATTCAAATCAAAAATTTCTCCACACTGAGTTTCTTGTTTTGATGGTGTTAGGTGCTCTTGTTTTGCACAGTCAAAAGAGAGTTCAGTCAAGAAACGCTCACAACCTGAGGCAATGGTATGCTCTTTATCAAAGACAGTTTGATTTGCTGTTGTGCTTTGCATGTCCATATGAAGGGATTTATCTGGGAAGCATTCTGAAAAACCTGGCATGACATCACTCTCTTCGGAATAAGCACAGATCACATCAGTCCCATCAGCTTCCAATGCCAGTGATTTTGGTGGCACTTGACGATTCGTGCATGTGTCATTTTGATGAGTGTCTGTAGATGCATAAAGACTACTTGCCATGTTCTCAGTGATAAAAGGCTCTTCTCTAATGCACTGTGTAATACAATTACTCAACAGTCCATTGCTTTCATGCAATAGTGTGCTTTCATGCGTGGAACATGGAGTTGAGTCAGCAACACCCCAAGAAGAATCCAAGTTTGTTTCCAACTGAGAAAATGTGAGACTTCGTTTTTCATCTTGATGCTCTGTAGAATCAGAATGAGATGATCTTTGGCATTCAGACTCAATCATTGTACCAGATCGATCTAGGCTATCTGGTCTTTGGCTGCTGCTACTCTCATCTGGCTTGTGTAGTGCTCGTTTCAACAAGCCCTCAGAGACTCTGTGGCTTCGTGGACTATCTGCTGCGTCAGTAGAGGACCATGCATCAGTAAGTGTATATAAATTCTCTGGCTCCTGGACACTGGCATCACTGGAGGGTCTGGACTCAAACACCAACTCTGAAATGGGTGAAGCCTCCTTTACTCCTTGAGGCTCATTTTGTCTTCCAGGCTTAACATTAAAATGTTGGCTCCAGAAAATTTCTGCAGGCATTTCTTTGGACTGATTGGCTTTTTCTGTAGATATGATTGATTGAGGGCTAGACAAGGGAAGGAAACTCTGACTCAGAGTGTAACTGGGTTTCAGTGCTGTCCTTGCAGTAATGTGTTTACCACTGTTCCCCATGACCAGAGAGTCCTCAGACATCTGACTGTCCTCACTTTCTGCCTCGCTTGGCTCCTCCTGCTGAAGCTGCTCGGCCAAAGCTATGACGTAAGCTGATGAGAGCGAGTCCGCTGAGAAAAGACTGTCACAGTCTGAAGAGCAATCAATCTCGTCATGATTGTTCTCTATGCATCCAGTCAGCCCTTGCTGCATCCTGACCCAGTTTTTGGTTTTATTTGTCAGGGCCTCTGCACTACACCAACGTCTGTGACTCTCGTCTTTAATGGAGGTTAGATGTTCCAAACCTTCACAAGACTTTGTTGATTTAATAATGCATTTCTGCTCCTTGGTCTCCGTGTCTTTCAAAACTTTGTCTTTGCTTCCTTCCGCTAAAAGTTGAGATTTTGCTCTGCTAGCAGTTTTGGCACCTCTGCCACTTCGCAATCCTAAAGGAGGCTTCCGGAAGACCCTTGAAAAAGCGGTCTTTATTCCAGAGCCAACTGATCGAGAAAGGGCTTTGCGGATTGTCTCCAAGCCTTTACTCTTACTATGGGGGAAACCTTTTCCTCCCTTTGGTGAACACTTTTGTGTACTTGATTGTTTTATAATTGGTAGTACCTTTTTGGTCTCTGTATTATTTGAATCCAGTGCAGAATGTGAGGATATATTATGATCTCCTGTACAATTCCAGATTGAAGATTCACGTTTAGATGCATGAGTTTTTTGTTCCGTGATTCCATCAACTGTTCCCTCATTTTTCAGCAAGATTTTGAGGTTCTCAGAGGACCCAATCCTACTTGAGGTCTTTTGATTATATCTCGAGGGCATAGTGTTAGATCGGCCTCTAGTCTTCTGATCAGGTAGACATTCATCAGACATCCATTTCCTGGAGCAGGTAAACTCAGAGCAGGACGACGTGGACTCTGATGATCTGTTCCTCCTAAGAAATTGTCTATAAGGGAAATAAATATTAAGTGATTTGGAGATTTGCACTTTTGTGGTATTTCTTTTACATAAATGAAATCTCAAATTTTTTTATTCCATTTCCTCAACAGTGGACTTTTCTCTAATGGCTTTTACTTTTTACTTATTATCTTATCTATTCACACTGTATGCTGTGGTGTGTTCATGTATGACAAATGATCACTTTACACTTACCTGAAAACGGGGGTGTGCTGAGGGTAAAGTCGAGACAAAAGATCAGCAGAAAACGAATGCCTTCGCAAGGCCACTGGATGTCTTCTGCACTTTGAGGGCGACCCTAACTCAGGAGACGAAGGTCCGTCCACTCCAAGTGGAAGGGTGTTCTCTAGCCTCTGAAGTTCTCGCTTTGCTTCTAGCAGGTGTCGCTTACGAGCAATCCTCTCCAGCTGGTAGTGCAGCCTTTTGCGGCGAATGCGAATCTCAGTTCTTCGAAGCGCGTGATGTTTCAGGAGCTCTTCTTGCACAACCTGTTTCCTAACTCCCACAATCAGTGATGGACTCCCTGTTTGTTCATCACCCCCATCCTGTGTTTCTTGATTACCACCAGTCAGTATAGGCAGAGGAATAAGATCTGTCTGCACCCCTGATTCCAGCGTATCTTTGTCCCTGATGGCAGCAAGACGCTGCTTTTCTTGCAGGATCCACTGCTGGACTGCAAGGCACAGACAAGTATTAACATGAAAAGTTAATATGGATGATGTTTCCATGGATTTGACAAATCTTGTAACTTGAAGGCATTATCAAAAGATCTCTGACTTAACAATGGAGCAGCAGTTATGTCCATAATTCATGCGAAACAGGGATATTAAAATTATATATAATGGGAAGTTATTTAAAACTTATTAACTTATGTACTTAAGTACATACATTAAATAGATTTTTTTTCTGTTAAATGAAATACTTCATGTCATTTCAATTTTACACTCTGCGTGCTACTCACTCTCTGCGTGCTGCTGTCGAAGATGGGCCTGTTCTCTCTCCAGGTCTTTCTCAGCTCGTCTCTGTTCCACCTGGATCTCCTCCCGCAGACACTCCACGTAACGCTCCTGCTCTTCCAGCTGTTGCCTGGGAGCTGATCTGTCACTGAAGTCTTGACCACTAGCTCCCACTGCCCTAAACACATAAAAAGAAAAATAAAGCCCAATATGAACAGACATCCAACACCCCAAGTATTTGCTTGCCTACATTCAGCGTCCCTCAGTTACCAAGTAACCAGTTCAATTTTGTATAAACAAGATAATGATACTCTGGAGAGCTCGTTATTGGTCCAACACTTCCACTAGCATCACAGACTTGGGTCACATTCTTCTACTTTTAACCTTGTATATCTACTAGTATTCTGATTCTGATTTGCTGGTTCTGAATGTATCCCCCAGAGAAATGTTCTGCAGGTCAGAGAAGGAACAATAGCTAATTGTGTAATTGCATTTACCTTGAGCCAGTGGATATGGAGGAAAACAGATCTGCTTCACTGGTCTGTAAAGAAACAAAATTGGGCTTCATCATCATATCTGCATACGTTTGATGGTACTCTTTTGATCAATAAAAGAAAGAAAATAAGTATGTTTATTTGGCTAATCTTTTCCTGCTAATACCAGCAGGTGGCATTATGTTAAAATACATCTTGCTCCATTTTGTTTAAGGGCATACCATACAGTTCTAATATATGTGAATTTCACATTTAAATGCCTAGGTATTTCTAATACTCAAGTAAAAAATAAAAAATGTAATCGTACCCGTCTTCTCTCTCTCAGAACAGCTGCCTCTGCAGGATGGTTGAAGCGAAACTTGCGGACTCCTAATGTTATTACTGCACCTTAGAAAAGCAAAGGACCATGAAAGCATCAGGTCATATTCCACATTCCCCACTGTTCATTCATTATTTGTACACATTCGTTAATAGAGCTTATATTTCCGGCTTCTTTATGTACAGTCGTGGCCAAAGGTTTTGAGAATGACACAAATATTAGTTTTCACAAAGTTTGCTGCTAAACTGCTTTTAGATCTTTGTTTCAGATATAATTATATAATATAATTACAAGCACTTCATACATTTCAAAGGCTTTTATCAACAATTACATGACATTTATGCAAAGAGTCAGTATTTG
>JBBPDB010000001.1:39309060-39328621 GCA_037974465.1 Brachypetersius altus | reverse complement strand
TAATCTATTCACAAAGTTGGGTTGGGAGCTGGGTCTACACTACGCAAGCTATGATGACTTTCACCTTGATATTTTAGCCCGGATTTACTCTCTTTCTCTGTGTCTCGTTCGTGACTTTTCCGGATCGCGCCCGTATTAAACCTGTCTCGCTCTCTCTGTCTCTCTCTCTGTTGCTCGCTCTCTCTCGCTCGCTCTTCCTTACCCTTTCTCTGTCTCTCTCTCGTTCCTGACTTTCCCGTATTTAAACCTTGGGTTTATATTTACATTTTCTTTAAGGGTAATGTATTAAACATACATGTTCAAAATGACATTAAAGTGATCTGGGAGAACATTTGGAGCCATATTTATGGTTTACACTATAAAAATAGGCATTGGGACCATTTTTTTTGGGGGGGGGGCTTCAGACCTCGGCAGAATTCAAATGAGGCATTTTAATCCAGATTAATTCCAAGATTACAATGAGATTAATCTAGATTTTAAAAAATTATCTATGCCCACCTCTAATATATATACATTCCAAATTTAAACAAACATTCCACTTCATGTGCATACAAAGCATGCATCTATTCATGAGGTTCTTGTGTGGCTGTGCTGTTAAATTCAAAGTGCTCCCTCCTCATAGACAATGTTCATGCTGCTAAATGAATGTACTCGGTTTACATTCAAATTAATAAGCCTTAATAAGCCTATTCACTGAGAATGTAAATTCTACGTACAGTCAAGGCTAATGTTGCCAAAACAAAACGGTCACAATACAAAACCATCCCCAAAACGTTTCTTAACCTCCTTAAACTTCATCCAGCTGACAGTGAGCTAAAAAACATGAAGATAACTTTTAACCATTGAAACTTGAAAACTGAAGCAAAACTGGTACACCAAACATGTCTTCGATGATCAACAACTTCTTGGAAATATGCTTTTTCAGGGAACTGTTTGTTTAAATAGATTGCATACTTTGGCAGTACAAGTGTCTTGAGTTTGCACGAGATGATCCCTCAAGGATGGAGAGAAAGCCCCCACTCTTTCATTCTCTGCCAGGAGGCGCAATGTGCACCGATCCAGGTGTGACAGCAGCCTGAGAGACAGTAAGCAAAGGAGCAATCAGTCAGGACACACAGCAAAGCACTCAGGATAATAGAGGCTAAATACACTCACGGAAACTGATTCTCCAGAACTCGCACTGCGAAATACACACAGTTGTGGACATTCCCAAGGTACGGTCTTTCAAGAGCGTCTTTAAAATGACATGGACAAGAGAACAGAAAGCTTGAGCATAAATGCTGACAAAAAGAGCTGACTAATGAGAAAATGATAGATGCACACAAACCTGTTTTTCCCCCACACACACTGGAATCCTGTTCCATGGCTTCAGAGCCTGACACACTTCGTGTAGTCAACAACTGCATCACAAAGAACAGCTCCAAAAACACACATGGCACCAGGTTCTCTGTAAGGATCACAGTTCAAGTCAAAATAATTACTCACCAAATCACAAAAAGTAATTTATTTAAAGAAATCATTAAAGAATAATTTGGCAGAAAAATACAATTGCATGCAATTTTCCTTTTATCCCTAGATGAAGGTGATGAACAAAGACACATTTAGTGCTAAGTTTGCTTCTTGGGTTTGCCTTAGTTGTGTTATACTTAAATCACTGTGAATGTGTGCTCCACAAGTAGCATTGTTCTCACACTCATTAGAATATAGTTTGTCTATTTGAAGGAAGAACACTATGTTCAGTTGGGGGCAGGAATATATTGAACATATTCCTTGACCATTTCTGATTTGGCAGGTCTACAGTCAACATGAGATAATCTAAGGAACCTATTGTATTGCTTATTGTAAGCAATAAAAAAGTACACCACACAGCTAAGAACAGACGTGTCAAAGTTTGTATGCTAATAATGTTGTCTTAAAATCAAAGAAAAGGAAAAGTATACATTTTATTTATCATAAAACTCTCACTGTAATGTTATCACGTCCTTACTGTGCTGTTTTACTGCACCCCCTGGTGGTAACTCACCTGAAATGCATACACAGTATAGCTCAGCTAAAACATGCAGCTCTGGTGCATGAATCACTTTGGCAGGGTCAGGGCAGGGTGCCTGAGGATCAGGAGTGACCTTAGAACCTGATCTCACTGGTCTGGTGGGTGTGCAAACACCCGGGGTAGGTTTCAGAGGGGAGCTGTTCTGCTGTGCAAGTTTTGACCTGGAAAAAAAGACAGTATGAAGAAACAGATGCAGCAACAGAGAAAAGAAATGGAGGAAGGTTTTTCAAGATGGGTGCACACCTTTCTTTTTTAAGTAGCTCCCTCTCCTCTTGGAGACAGAGGGGACTCGCGGCACTTGTTCCTGCACCCATGAACTCTGGGATGGAAGAAGGACTGCATGGCTTGCTGAGGGGCGTGGAGGTGAAGCAGCTTTTGGGTTCAGAGTTAGGTCGTTCTGCACTGACTGGGGTTGGGTTGATTCGCCGGGACGGTTTAGTTGCTCTGGGGGGAAAAAGGCCTGAATATATCTCATAGTTCATACTTGAGCAAGAGCCACTGTACTATACTTACTAGGAGAAAATAACCCAATCTAAAATTAGCTAAGGATTACAGGCTCCTCCGTTAAAAAAAAAAAAAAAAAAACTAAAAATTATAAACGTATTAAAATCTATAGATTTATTATGTTCTATAACTCACATGGGTGAGGCATGGGATGAACCCACTGGGGGAAATTCGTCCAAATTGTTGAAGTTGAGCTCTACTTGTGTGGGAGGTGAAAATGGCTCATTAATCTTCCCTCCACTTTTGCCCTTCCTCCCTCCACCATCCCACCGGCAACCCTCCTCTGACTGGGGGCCACGAGCTCCGGTCTGTCGACCTGCTGCAGATGCCCCAAATGGGCCACTCCTCCTGCGCCCTCGATGCTGATGTATGGTAGGGCTCGGCTGGGTCTCTGGGGGTGAAGTCATAAAGTCAGCAAGACACGGTCTCTGGGCAGATCGACGATCAGAAGGTGTGTGTCTAGTGGCTGGGCTCCATCCAGAACTGAACGATGGGCTGCTGAAAGTACTGATGCCTGCAAAGCCCTGAGAGCCAGTGAGCTGAACGTCAGGCTCATTTGAATTGTCCAGGAGAGATACGTGGGGAGCAGGTGAGAAGAGCTGGACTCGGCTACTGCTGCGGTTTCCATGTCCTGTTGATCTGTTTCCCCTCCTCTCACAAGAGGAGCCCTGGGCTCTGAGCGGCCGAGCAATACTGGGCGTTTTGGCAGGGGTAGTGGGACCATGGGTCAAAGTGTTACTGCTCTGGTCTCTCAAGAAATTAAGAAGGAAAGGCACAAACTCATGTTTCTTAACTTTCAGAAGAACTTGGTCTTCATCTTCAAATTCCTGAAATGACAAAAAGGTCATTTATGTGCTTGTGTACATACATCGTCGACTGGCAAATCCAGTACAGTACATTTGTGGTTCCTGGCTGGTGGAATGAGCTGCCTTAACCCTCTTGTGTTCCTGCCAAATCTGACAGAGTTTAAAATTTTCTCTCTAGAAAATGCAGTTAATTTAATCGGTTTGTCGTAAGGTGTAATGACTTTGTTTACACAAGGCACAGGAATGCAAAAAAATATGTCTGTTTTACTGAACTTATGAACACTCATGGTGTTCCCGGTCAAAAATGACCAGTCATTAGAAAATTGATTAGTAAAACTATGATTTGTGTATAAAATAGAATTTAAGAACATCCCCACATCCCACCATGCTGGTGCCTTTGAGCACACACACACATAAATACACAAATATAAACACACAAAAGCATCCTATGTCCCTTTTTTCCCCCCACCATCTCCAAACTGAATTTTTACTTCAATCAAATAAAATAAAAAAATTCAATTCCTGAAGACATTTTGAGATTGGCCTGCCACCCAAAATCTCCATAGCAACCGCTTCCTTCACCTGAGCAACCATCTTGTATACCTTTGCAACCACATAGAAACTCCCCAGCCAACAAGTCTGGAAACAAAACTGGAAACTACATAGCAACAACCTCCTACACCATAACAACCACATTTTATACCATAGCAACCATCTGGAAACTCCCTAGCAACCACCTCCAACACCATAGCAACTGCCAGGCAACTGCTTAGCAACCACCTCCTACACCACAGCAAGTACCTAGCAACACTCTAGCAACCACTTGGTATACAATAGCAAAAATCCAGAAACTCTTTAGCAACCACCTCTTACAAATAGAAGCTGCTTAGAAACTACTTAGCAACCAAATCCTAAGCCACAACAACCACATTGTATCCGATAGCAACCATCTAGAAACTCCTTAGCATTCTGACACCATAGCAACCACAAAAATGATTTGTCTTTTTCTTCACTAAATAAATCATACCATTTATTTTTACTGGGAAGAGTTATTTTATTTTATGCCAATTTTTAAGAAAATTAAAATGGTTTAAAAACATTGTTGGTTGGTAAACATTGACATTAGGCACTCTGTTATTAACAGTACAAAATGTTTCATCTTAGTATGTGTTCAATCAAAATAATCTCTCTATAATTTTTTTAGTCCCATGGCAGAAAGTGGGCAGTAAAAATTAAGACAACAGAATAAAATAGAATAAAAATAAAATACTATACTAACAGTGCAGTATAGTGTACACTATACAATATAGAGATAAAGAACATGGACATCGGTGTTGTAAAATATTTACATACATATAATTGCAGACTATATGTAAACAAAAGTAGACTAAGTGATATGTACACAATATGTATATGTACAAATACAGGTACACAGTGGAGTGACAGGAATTGACAATAACGTTTTGAATTGCACACTTTGCCCTGTAGTGATGGTTCCTCCCAAGGAAAAAAATTGCACATGTTCCATCAGAAAAATAGCATTCATACCTTGTAATGAGTTGTATGACCTTAGGTGAAGGAGGCCTAAAAGCCATAAATAGCTAATTGAAGTTCAAAACTTCAATTTGCTTTTTTTGTAATGTTTATGTAATGTTCACATAAATTTGAGTTAGTAGAAAATTCCAACACAACATTAGGTAGTAATATATAAAATGTGACCAGGAACACAAAGAGTGTTCAGTCTAAATGAACACAACAGGAGGTTAAAAAACGTCCTGAAGACTCATGTATTCAGAGAGCATCTCGTTCTTGCAGCACACCCTTCGCAAAAACTTTAATGTTTCCTCATATTGTGACTCGCTTTGGATAAAAGCATTTGTCAAATGAATGTAACGTAATGTAATGTAACATACAAGGTTTACTGTAACATGCCGTATAGAAGTATTTTGATGCCACATGACAAGTACAGCGATATAAATCTGACAGAAGATTTTATATTTTTTGAAATGCAAGAAACAGTACTCTAAACTAAGTAAAACATAATACGAGTAACCTTACTTATAGAAAACCAGAAAAAAAAAATCCTGCTGGAGTAGTTTACTCATTTTTAAGGTTTATATGAGAGATCAAGCTTTCATCTCATTAGCTGTAGCTTCATTAGCTAATAGTTGCTCAGAACTAGCCTAAGTTTAGAACTAGATGCAGTCTATTTCCTAGCTGAGTAATGACAACACGTTTTCATTACGTTAAACGGAAGATATTAGTTGTTATATTAAAATCCCTTACATGTGGTCCTCTGAGCCAGTGTAAGGCCCGTTCCAGCTCCTCATCTCTCCGGAGCAGCGATTCCAAAAGAGCCGCCATCCTATACCAGCCACAGAGAACCTAGCTTCAAGCCAACATCAATAACAAACACCAGGCTTCAAAATAAAAGTCGATCCGTTCCGCTATGTTTTGCAAGAAAAACACGGAAAACATATCACTGAAAACACACATAAGTATTCACATACATATACAATGTATTTGCTTTTACAATTAAAGCAAATTTGCATAATTCCAAGAATCTCTATACATTCGTATCTATTTACTCTTTAGAACGTGCTCTTTTTGATATACTGATAAATTCAAGAAGATGATGAAAATCATGGAAATAATGGCAATAACCATTTTCTTTGGAATTCACACACAAACAACACTCGTACGACTCCTTAAACATGAGCAATAACTACAGAATACAC
Source organism: Brachypetersius altus (assembly GCA_037974465.1). NCBI lineage: Eukaryota > Metazoa > Chordata > Actinopteri > Characiformes > Alestidae > Brachypetersius > Brachypetersius altus. The sequence goes on along the minus strand of JBBPDB010000001.1, from coordinate 39,322,523 downwards.
CTATCCAAGAGATCCACAGAAAAGCCTAGATATGCCCTGATCTGCTCTTACAAATCATGGTTCTGGATTCAGTTTAGAATTCAATATGACGCTCTTCATCCGTGCAAGTACAAAAAAATTAATCTAAAGTAGATTTATCCCTTTTTTCCAGGCTGACTTCCTTCGCTTTTCATCATTAGACATTGCAAATGTGCTTAAACACCAACTCAGGACAACCTTTTATTATAGGAGGACTGCCTTCATCTTGGAGGGAAAGTGCAAGTGTGTTTAGACACCAGCTTGGGACACTTTTTACTGTAGGAGGACAGTGGAGTATAAAGTGCCTTCATTTTAGAAGGACAGTACAAATGTGTTTTGTTATTGGAGGACATGTGGCTATGAAACGTGGTGTGTGGGTTCCTGCGTTTCTGAAACTCCCTTCACTTTCTATAGTCTTCATCAAGACCAAGAATTGTCTTCATCTTAGGGAGACACTACAAATGTGTTTAAGCACCAGTTTAGGACAACACGTCTTATTATAGGAGGACAGTGGATTATAAAACTGTCTTCATAATTAGAGTGACACTGCAGTCCTAAACACCTTTTATTACAAGAGGACAGTGGACTACTAACTGTCTTCATCTTAGGGGGACACGCTATAGGACAGTGGAGTATAAAGTGTGGTGTGTGTTTTTCAAAAGGCTTTTCTGAAACTACCTTGTCTCTCTCTAGTCCTCATCATCAGAGGAACACTACAATTATGTTCAGACACCAGCCCAGGATAACACCTTTTATTGCTGCAGGACAGTGGGGGGTAAAGTGTGGTGTTATTTCTTCAATAGACACCAGCTCGGGACAACACTTTTCTCTATATGAGGACAGCGGCGTATGAAGTGCGGTGTGGTTTCTTTACTAGGCGTCTCTGAAAGGGGGCTTGGCTGCAGTGCTGTTTCTGCAGGCAGGGCTTTGCTACTTTGTAGCAGTAGTGCAGCAGAAGCGCTACAGTGTAGCGTCCTACACCTTGCATGTGTTTCCGAGTATGCACCTACTGCACGGCCCTTTTCTTCTCTAATTGCTGGGTTTTCTTTACTTTTTTCTAACCATAATGTCGTTTTTGGATTCATGTTAGCCGTCGATTTCACCTCTTCAAACTGTGGACTCCTAGTTTAGCCGCTAGGCTCTGCTGCTAGCGAGGACACCCTGGCTGGAGCTCTGAAAATGCCGTCTCCTAACGAAGGCTTATCCGGAGGAGAAGGTGACCTGGTTACTGTGAAACACGAACTTACAAACGGTGAGTTAGTGTCAGCACCATACACGTGTTTCTGGACTGATATGCCTGTCCCTCTGCTCAGCTGTCAGTTTATCTGCTATTCAAGTTAGCCAGCTAGCCCTAACCGCCATCTGAGCTGTCAGAATAACTGGACCTACACATGCATGTGTTCAGTAACTGGGGACGCTTGGGAAAACATCAAACCTGTCTGTTGTTTGTGCTACTCTGAGAATAAATGTTTGAACGGATATTGAATGAAGCAAATATATTGAGGCCTAGATCAAAATATGAATATAAAGGTGCTCTTTCTGTCGCTCAGTCTGATAGTCAGGGAAACTCAGGGACTGGCTTATGTTGGGTTGGTGAGAAGTGAGAAGCAAGCAATAACTGAGCAGGTTAGTCTTGTTTTGTTTGTGGTGTTTTTCTGCGCTGTTGGATGTTTTACTGGATGAGATCCCATAACTCCTGTCAGCTCGTTGCAGGGTTCACCAACTCAAAGTTTTCTGTGTCAGGACTACCAGCTAAATTAAAGGAAGACAGCTAACTTGCCTCATGGGGCCTCTCCTTACTTCAGTCAGCCTTTCAGGCGCCTGTCAACAATCCCAGACTGATAATAAACAGGAGCTTGGGATGAATGAGGGGCGTGTCATGTCAGAAAAACAGTCCACTCATTACCAAGCGCCAGTCAGACAAATTACACATTACCCAAAGCTGCTGGAACGGCAAAGGGGTTAAAAAATTCACAGCTTTTTCAGAACTGGTCTTGGTAGTTTACTGCTTAAGTTAGGTAGGGAGGCCAGTGGGATAGTAAGGTAGTGAGGTTGGTGAGGTGCAGTGAGGTAAAGAATACTTCACACATTTTTCAGAACCTGGCTTGATAATAAAACAGATGTAAACAAAGACACAGCGAGATTGAGAGGTTGGTGAGGTGGAGGGACAGGAGAGATACAGGGAGGTATAGAGGCAAGTGAGATAGGTTGTTGTTTTGAATCCCAGGACTGCCAGTGGCTCCACTGAGGTACCCTTGAGCAAGGTTCCATCTTCACACACTGCTTACTGCTGTCCACTTCTTAACTTGGTGAATGGGTAAAATGCAGAGGACTCAAGTCATTTTTTCTGGGATCACTATAATATGTTAAAAAAAAGGCCACTTGGAGGAGAATGATGTGACAAGCTCTGTTCTCCAGATTTAACACCAGGGCTTTTCTTTTTCTTTTTTTTTTTAAGACCAGGGTGATGAGAACCAGACATCCAAAGCATTTAATGCCTCTAAAAGCTCCATTACCTGAAAGTTGTTGCATGCAACAAATATGTCTTATGCCTGAGACACTGGTTCATGACAGTTTTGAAACAAGGATTTGGCCTAAAAGGTGTTTTTTGGAGTGCTGTTCTTAATGGTGGAATACTCCGATATCTCAGATTTACCATTATTTAACTGCTATCGACATTACATATTAAATCTCAAAGAAAAAGACATGTAGTTTCATTGGTCATTGGATAAATAAAACTGCCTTTATTTACTCCTCGTTCTTTGACTTCTTCCCTGTGGTCGTATGAGGTCTTACATTTCTGTGAAGTTTGAATTGCTGTAATCTCCAGATTAATTTTATGCCATTAACTGATTTGTAGGGTTAAACAATTTGACATAATTTATCAAATATAACATGGCCAATATAGCAGTTGAAATTTAAATGTATTTATTTTCTATAAATTAAGCTCCATGCCTTTTTCCCCAAAGAGTACCACCACTTTTTTCAGGCTAAAGGCTTGAATGCTAAATATAGAGTACCAGACTGCCAGTTCACAGCTCTGTGTTATCAGGTTAAAGTTTCCACTTAAAATGTTAAGACAACATTGAATAATGTTAGATACCATTGAAGTTGCAGCTTTTGCAATATTGCTATTTCAGTAAAAAAAAAAAAAAACAGTTTAGTCTGCATTCTACATTCATATGGTCTTACATAATCTAAGTTCATACATTGTATCTGCAATTTACATATCAGGGTGGTAGTAGCTTAGTGTGTAAAACACATGCCTCTGAACCCGATGACTACAAAGTGGCCGGCTTGAACTTCCACTTTCTACAGTGTATCCTTGAAGCCACTGGTTAAACACAACTGCTTTATAGATTCTGCTGAAAATGGAAATGTTAAAGAGGGCATTTGGCTGCTGCTCTTATCCTTTTCCTGTAACTAATGATTGCAAGATGATTTGGATAAGAGCATCCGCCAAATACCCTCTTTAACATTTCCATTTTGAGCAGAATCTATAAAGCAGTTGTGTTTAACCAGTGGCTGCGATTTTTGGCCTTTTATTAATATCAGGTAAAAGCTGTAGTGATATGTTGCCTTGTTAACACTTTCATATTATTACTGTCCCTTTTTAAAGGCTATAGATATCAGATTGTATTTGGTGGGCTTGAGTTCTTTCAGCTATGGTCTAAGGAGAGTTAAGTCACCCTCTGCTTCAAGAGTCTATATCTTATTCAGTTCTACCTAAATATGTCTTGACAGTTCTGCCTGGATTATCCTCATCTGGCATTTGGTGTTCACTCTTCTAGCCACTTTATTTGATTACGGGTGCTATTGTGAAACTCCAGATCTGCTCTTGATTCATACCCTTTCTTTTGTGAGTCTTTGTTTTCACCAAGGAAATGATCCCATAAGCTTATATTCCAAGTCTTATGGGTGGTGTCAGCAGTAGGGAATGGGTCATGTCTACCTTCCTTATTACCCTCTCTTCATGTATTTATTTAGCCAAAGCGTATAACCATCGTTTGAATAAAAATGTGTAACATTTCATCAAAAAAACATTTCCCTAACCTGTACTAAAAATTAAACTAAAAAGGTTTTTAATAGTAATTTTGACGTTTGACTGTAAAAAGCAACAAAATGGAAATAAATTGGGTTTTTATTCCAGAGATGATTAAACCTTTAGTTCAGAATCAATAAAATGTAAAAGAAATAAAATGAGAGAATGTTTGAGCTGCAGAAAAAGAAGTATAGTAGGGAAAAGAAATAATACAAAAAAATATAATATCCACTTAAAAATAAAATGAAGTAAACGGCATCTAATCTATTTCCTGTTTCAGTGATTTCAATAGCGAACTATTTTGACTCGATTTCTATAAATATGGAAGTGAGAGTACTTCCACTTTTGTGGTTCCTTTAAGAATCCGCTTGTCAGGTTCCCCTATCGTCTCTTCAGCTGTGTGGCAGGAACACATTTGTTAGGTCTCTCCACTAGACGTTATATATAAAAGTTAGTTTTCAAATATGAACAGGTCCTAATTTAATTACACAGTTTATTACATAGTAACATAACAAATGACATTTTTCATTCTCTATGGACAGGTTTGAGTGTATCTTTTCATGTCATGCAATGTGTGCTACATACTGCATATGCAACACTTTTCATTGAATTCATATCACAGTATCACAGAATCTCATATTCATAAAATGAAAAATGTAACGTCCATCCAGTATTTAGAATCTGGACTTCACACAATCTCTCTACTTGTTTCAGCGTTTTTCTGCTTGTTTCTGCAGCAGGTTGTCACCAGACAAGAATGAACCCCACCCCCCAAAAAAAAACCCATTTAAAAAATGGTGGTTAGGGAAACCTTTATTAAGCAATAATAACTGGGGAGAGGAGGGCTTGACCAGAAATAAGCTTAAGGGGTGTTGTGCAATCCACTCTCTTACTTTAACTCACAACTGTGTCACATTCTAAATGTTGTCCAATCAGAGTTGTTGCGGTATGGAGAGGTGCCAAGGAGGAGATAAAAAAAAGCAAGCTTTACATTTATTTCGTGAGCTTGTGGTTTATACTAGGCTGAGCGTATTTCCTTTTAATATCAGTAGCTCAGGGTGAGTCAAAACCACACTTTTTTGCCTCTGTAGTTTATCAAGCAAGTCAAGGAAGATTGTAAGCTCTTTAATTGAATAGTAGACTTGCTTCTTCTCAATTATTTGAGAAGCACTGCTTTTTTAATGCAAGAACTGAACAATCACAGGAGCCTATCTGACCTCAGTGTCTGATCCCTAGTTCTGCATTTCTGATTCTGAACTTAAGCAGCATCGAGTGTTCAACCCTTGTGTAAAATATTAGTTTCCAAGGTCCCCTGTGACTATTGAATATATCAAACAAACTGACAGTAAAGAACACAATCAGAATTTTTAATTAACTGATCGCAGTAAAATGAGCTGTTTGCAGCTGTTAAATTTTTTTCAGTGCAGTTAGCAGAATGTAACATGTGAACTTCTAGGTTGAGGCAAATAAAAAATATACCAAAAAACAAAGAAAATACCTCACATATACTCTTCCTAAAAAGCAAGATAGCAAATTAGTCATCGTCATTTTTATTAGTTTCATATAAAACAAAAACTAGTAAATGATTCATTGCAGTCATTTATATGATAGTCAGTCAACAGCTAAAATTTCTTGACAGAACTACCGGCAATAATGCTTTGAATTTACTTCATTCGAATTTACTCAAATCCATAAAATTGCAGAACATGTTTGTGACTACTTACATTTGTCAGTAACTGCCAATTTAACTTTTCATTCATGAGGAAATGCTTAACGGGTTTTTTTGTTCTTGCGCTTCTGTGCAGAGTTACGGGGTTGAAAGTGGCGAGAGATTAGCTAGTGTGTGGTTTATGCGGCGCACAGCACTCTCATCTATGCAAGCTCGGAGCACTTTTGACAGCAGGAATCTGCTCGTCTCACTGGGCACCCTCACAACAGGCACATGAAGGAACATGACCTCACTACCCATCCACTTCAGTTACAGGCGTGCACGTTAGTACACTAACATGCAGGCCTGCCTTTCTCAAATACCGTTACACAGGATTATTCATGCTTCATTCACTTTCATTACTACCCTCTCTACAGCACTGGTGTTCAGGCATTGATTCCCCAGTCACTAACTTATGTAAAGGGGGATCACCAGTGCATGCATTATGCACTGAATGTTAGTTCATCACATTTCAGACTTCTTGTCAAGATCAAGGACAGCAGATATTGTTGAACAGTTAAACCGATTTTCATTCCTGAAAAGAGAAGTGAAATCGTCTTGACAAGCAAATCTTTTCTACTTTCATTGCTACGTCCTACTGAAAGAAGTGACTGATGTGTTTTGTGTGACACATCTGAAGAAGAATCGGTCCTTCAGAGTAGTCTGATGTGAAATGATGCATTATATAAAGAGGTACCAATTTTTTACTCAACTGCCTCATGTGTGCCTGCATAAAGTTTTAATGCAACATCTAACAGCTGTCATAAAATAATGTGTTCATGCAACATGTTATTTGTGAAATGTTATTGCTTCCTGTAAAATTGCAGTAATATACTGGCAGTGGTGTTTCCAGCTGTTTATTTATTTTTTTATTATTTTGTAAAATGAACTGTAGATAAAGAAAACAGAACCATCACAGCAATACGTCAGTCATTTCAATACTATCTAAAACTGCACAAATCTTTCCTTCTGAAGTGGCTTAATCTCCATGTATTACTTCAGTAATGTACATTTAAGGAACATAGTTACTGCTGTAAAATTACAACAGTTTTACGCTGCGCTTTTTGTGTTACAGCATTCTATAAAGTAGCTTTTAGAGGCATTAAAAGGGAATTTCACCTATTTTTCAAAATTTTGCACAATTCACAATTTGGCTTCCTTACAGCAGTGGTAATAAAACCCAGCATCACGGTGTGTATAATACAAATACAAGGTCCAGCTTTATTTACACTGATCATTAATCATTAAAACCACTAATAGATTAAGTGAATATCTCTTTATCTCATTACAATGGTGCCAAGCATTGGGATACATTAGGTACCATTAAACAGTCAGTTTTTGAAGTTGATGTGTTGGTGGCAGAAAAATTGCAAGGCATAAGAATCTGAGCAGCTTTGACATGGGTACAAATTGTGAATTGTGACGATAGTGACGGAACCACACGATTGTCCTAAACCACACTTCTTGTGTGGTGTTTCTGGTATGTAATATTAGTACCTGCCAAAAGTGGTTCAAGGGCACCCTTGGCGAGGGGAGTGAAGTTGGCCCATCTGGTCCGATGCCACAGAATAGCTCTTGTAGCACAAATAGCTAAAGAAGTTAAGGCTGATTATGACAGAAATGAGTCTGATTACACTGCTTGCTGCATGTGGGGCTGCATAGCTGCTGAACAGTCAGAGTGCCCATGCAGACTCCCTGTCCACCGCCATAAGTGCCTACAGTGGGTATGTGAGCATCAGAACTGGGCCATGGAACAATAGAAGTAGGTGATCTGGCCTTATGATCATGTTTTCTTTTACATCACATGGACGGGGGTGTGTGTGTTCGTAGCTTACTTGTGGTACAAATGGCACCAGGATGCAATATGGGATGAAGGCAAGCTGGCAGAGGGAGTGTGATGCTCTGGGCAGAATTCTGCTGGGAAGCTTCGGGTTCTGACATTCATGTGGATGTTACTTTGACATGTCAAGCAACCTTCACTCACCGCTGCTGAAGTTAAAGTCTACCAACTGGTCTTAATACTTTTTATTTCTAATTAAGGTCTTCAAAAGAGCAGTTTTCAAAGGTTCATCACTCATCAGAATGTTCCTCAGGTCTTTTGCGTCAATGAGCCAGAGCTATTTTAGAGGCATAAGAGGGACCTATACAATATTAGGCAGGTTTTTAATGTTATAGGTGATTGGTGTACCCTCCAAAAGACCATGTTTTTCCTGGTTTTATGTGTAGTGTTCATAATATTAAAATAGCTATAAATAAAAAAATGAATGTCTTACCTCACAAGTCTCTGCATGTGCAGCTCCGGCAAAATAAAACCGACATTTGATGCTTGTCTCAAAATTATTGTAAACGTCTCAGACAGTGCTTTCATAACCATTAGCAACTGATATCTGTATTTATAAGCACTTAGTATAATAATTTTCCATGAAGTGGCTTTTAGATGCATTAAACACTTTGGTTGTCTGATTCCTTGTTTCTCGACAATGGAGCAACTCTGATAGGAATTCAAATTCCAATCTTTCATCCAACAAAACGTGTTTGTTAGTAGAAGAGGAGACATTTGTATTATAATTGGAATGTACTGTGTGTTATTGATGCATATAGTTTAGTTTTGCAAATATAAAATATCATACATTCCTGTAATCAAAACAAACCAAGACTTGAATTTGTTGACGCATATAACACAACAGTGTAATTCATTGCATAGCACACTTTGTAATTTAGTATGTAATTACAGAAGTGTGTATCACAAAGTTATACTCTAAACTTCTGCAGAGAGGATTGTTCCTTTTTCTAGCGGAAATAACTGGTAGCAAAAACACAAAGGTCCTTTTGATTTTGAAACCCATACCAAAGTCTTTGCATTTATTATTATATGTTCTGCTTGTTGTAACTATAATGTTTTCAACTAAGATCTCTTATATGGTTGGGATCACACCTGTGCAGCCTGAATTTAACTTTGACTTTTTCATTTTCCCAGCCAACCTGACAGGTCATGTGGAACGCGTGGGCATTGAAAACTTTGAGTTGCTGAAGGTTCTGGGGACAGGAGGTGAGTTCCAGCATGTTTTGTATTCACTATCTCTTCTAGTAGGTGCACCCAGACTTAAACACTGTTCTTATCTGCACAGCTTATGGGAAAGTGTTTTTAGTGCGCAAGGTGAGCGGGCACGATTCAGGCAAGCTGTACGCCATGAAGGTGCTGAAAAAGGCCACCATTGTGCAGAAGGCAAAGACTGCTGAGCACACACGCACGGAGAGGCAAGTCCTGGAGCATATCAGGCAGTCCCCGTTCCTCGTTACCCTGCACTATGCCTTCCAGACAGAGACCAAGCTACACCTCATCTTGGGTAGGCCCTATAAACTTCTGCTCTCATGCTAGGTCTGCACAATATGGACAAAATACTAGTACTGCGATTATATTGCTGCATATAATGATAGTGATACATCTTGCATTTGATGATGTAATGGTTCTGCGCTCTGAACCAATGAAATGAAACTGCAAATGCACAGTTAACACCTGGTATAAAAGAGGAAGAAAATAGTCAAAACTTTGAGAAAAGCTGGATAAAGCACAGATCATTGCAGTTATGGTGAATAGCTAGACTTCTTGAGCAACAGGGAGGTTTGTTAGAGTAACACTACTCTACATGTGGGAAATGAATGAACACATTTCTAGAAAACGAGCACATGTTTCTAGAAAACTTTTTTAATGCAGTTAATGTGGCCAGATTTTTACCTCACATGAGCAACAGTTTTGTAAAAAGTCATTTTTTTAGTTCTCTTTCTGAAAATACTACTGGTTTGTGAATTACATCTTACATTAAACTTGGGTTTCTTATGGCCAATAAAAATCTTTAATAACAATAATGTACATTGATCAGCTACAACATTAATATCACTGACCGGTGAAGTGAATAACACTGATTATTTGTCAAGGGCCAAATTGTGATGGCTAGAAAACTAGACCAGACGAACTCTAATCACTAATAAGTGGTTCATATCTACCAAAAGTAGCCCAGGTAAGGTCTACAGGTGAACCAGCAACAGCACCCAAGGCTCTTTTAATGGTTGTGGGGAGCAGGGGCTAACCCATCTGGTCTGACGCTGCAGACAGATTTTGTAGCTGAAATGAGAAAAACGTATCATAACGCATAGTGCATCGCAGGTTGCTGGATATGGAGCTACATTGCTGCAGAACGGTCAGAGTGCCAATTTTTTCTTCTTTTAAATGATGTGGATGGCCAGGTGAAAGGATAAAATGGCATAGTATGCACTGTGTGCAGACAGCATGCTAGTGAAAACAGTTTGATGCTCTGGACAGTGTTTTGCTATGAAACCATTGGTCCTGGCACTCATATGGATTTTACTTAAACTTTGTTGCATTCACATAAACTTTGTTGCAGACCAGGTTCACCCCACCATGGCAGCAATATTCCCTAAAGGCAGTGGCCTCTTTCCTCAGGATAATGTACCCACCAATACTGCTAAATAATCAGGAGTGGTTTGAAGAAAATGATAAAGAGTTTAGGATGTTGCCTACAATTCCTCAGATCCACTGCAGTCGAGCATCAGTGGCATGCGCTGGACAAACTAGTCTGATCCATGGAGGTCCCACCTTGCAACTATAGAACTTAAATGATCTGCTGCTAACATCTTGGTGCCAGAGACCATATCACAAGTTCAGAGGTCTTATCGACTCTGTTTGAGTTGCTTTAGGGGGGTATAAGGAGACCTAAACAATATTAGGCAGGTGGATTTAATGGAATGACTGATCAGTTTATATTAATATTCTGATTTTCATGACATGCAGAGACTGAGGAGTGCTCTGTAGGTTTTGAAACTTTAAGACCATAACTTTTTATGAAGAACCTGAAAAACAAATGCTTTTTCATGAAATGGGCCATTTAATTATGTCGGTATGTCATTCAAAATGTACAAGAAGCACCATAAAAAACTATAGACCTCTAAATATTGAAGCCAGGTAAATAGGCCCCACATGAAGTTACACTTGCAGTTTTTGGAATATGTCATTAACATATTGCAGTACGCTCTGCTTTCATGCTGGTGTGTTTATTCAGGATACGTTTTTGGTATTAGAATGCTGATTTCTACAGCAGAGCTGTTATGTTGCTTAAACTAAACCATCTGCAGAAAGCAATGAGTTTCGGCTGATGCCAGGCTCTGATTGCAGACTATGTGAATGGGGGAGAGCTCTTCACACACTTGGTGCAAAGGGTCCACTTCAAAGAGCAAGAGGTTGCTTTGTACAGCGGTGAGATCGTACTGGCACTGGAACTCTTGCACCAGGTAAGGAGCGAGGCAACACATGTTCGATATAAGCATATTTAAACCCTTAATTGCTATGTTGATGTTTGTTATTTTAAACCTGGAGTACACTGAATGTCATTTAATGGTTTGTCTGTCTGTGAGTAAAAGTTGCTCCTTCCTCACCTCATTAGGCCTGTCACTTCTCCCCTGTCATCACACATTGCTTCTGCTCTGTTTCTGAGAGTGGGAGAGTATCCAGGCCAGCCAGATTAATGGGCACAGATATAGCTGGAGTGTTCTCCAAATTTCTTCAAGGCTTTGTTTACTGCAGAAGGAAGAGCACTACTTTTGCTTCTTGCTTGTTCCCTGCACAGCTGCAATTACTGAGATGGGGGTGTTGCCCGGGGGGCTTTCTGCTGGCCTGGTCCAAAACAGACAAAACTAATTGGGTTTTTTTCTTCATTGCATGCTACACTGTTTAGCAAACTAATGAGATATATTTCCCAAGATAATCATTTAAAAACCCCAACACTTCACACAGACTGCTGTGATGATGCAGCTGTGAAGCTCAGTTTTCATTTAGTAAAGCATGGGAGCCATTAAATAACAGCAGTGTTTCAGCTGTATCTTTTTTTGGAAAACAAAACAAAGCAAAATGATAAACGGATCATGTCTTTTTTTTTTAGCTAGGGATTGTCTACCGAGACCTGAAACTGGAGAACATCCTTCTGGACTCAAATGGACATATCGTCTTGACAGATTTTGGTCTTAGCAAAGAGTTTGATGAGGTGAGGCAAACCCCTTGCTGCTCATATGCTGTTTGTCTCTACATCAAATGCAAAATTGCAACAAAGCAAACAATTGGCCTGAAAAATTGGGTCCTCTGGGACTTTACAGCACACTGAAAATGTGTACTACATTAAACCAAAGCACATAACCAAATGTAAGTACAGTAACTGTGACATTCCAAGAGCAGCCATGTATAGTGAAAAACAGCGTTGTGTTGTGCTAAAAAAAAAAAAGCCAAAAAAATTTCTTGTAAACCCTAAATATTCTCCCAAAACACTTTAATTTCATTTTAAACTCATTAGCGAAAATGTGAAGGTAAACCTGTATCCGTACTGAAGGAGGGTCCTCCATATCCCAAGGACATGGGGCCTGTGGCCAAAGACATCATTCAGCGACTTCTTATTAAGGACCCAAAGAAAAGGCTTGGATCCGGGTCTTCAGGGGCACAGAACTTGAAGAGCCACCCATTTTACTGTATCCGTACTGTACACTGCACTCCTGCAGTGCTAGAATGTAAATGCAGATAATACTGCTGCACAGACTGTACTGTAATTAATGAATGTGTGTTAAATACAGTAAGCAGTTAAATACAGTAATAAAACTACAGGGCTTTAAGAAGAACACAACGAAAAACGTATTATTTGATATGATGTAGTAATCTCACATTTTGATGCATGTTTAAAAGTGTACAGATGTACAAAGGCCATGGAATTATTTATTTGCACACTGGCTTTTCCTACATTTCCTAAATAACTGCTCCAAAGCCTGTTCACAGGGGAAATGCTGTCTCCTTTGGGAATATGCACAGACAAGCTGTACTATAGAGAGGCCCATTTAAAAGCATGAATACCACAACCATTTTTAGACTGTTGTCAGATTTCCTTGCTTGTCCACATTAGTAGCCATAATAACAGCACACTTAAGTGCATTGACGAGGACAGGCAAATGTCTTATTAGAAAGTTAGATCTTGCTAAAATAACTGGTTTACAGAAGGATCACTACCGCATTCCTATATTTTTTAGCTAGAATACTAGTAACTTTTTAGCTACATTCCGATGGCGTCATTCGCTAGGCCATACAGCCCCAAGTTGCCACACACCTCCCAGTGCCTTTCCCAAAGAAATAAAAAAAGACACTTAAAGATTGCCTTAAATTTGCGTAGCAACTGGAGCATTTAGAGAGTGGGTGAAGCTAAGAAACATGCCCAGATTTTGAGACATCATTATTAAATATAACTGAATATTTACAGCATGGTTAATGCATGCAGCTTAATAACTATCGTCATTAGAAGGCTAAGGCACTGTTTAAATAATAGCAAATAAATAATCTAGGAGAAAAAATAACCCCAGTACAAAGAATAGAGACATTACATTTTTACATTGAAAAATTCTACCAAAAAGTCCAAACAAGTGAATCATTGGATGTAGTCTTGCAGTTTAAGCCTCAGGTCTTTCTCAACAGCATCCATTCTTGACTGATATTAAAGAAAAGAAACCAGCCTCGCTCAAGTTAGTTGTTGTGAAGGCAGCGTTGCTTTGCAAAAGAGGAGTATGGTATTGTTACACACGCACACACACACACACACACACACACACACACACACACACACACACACACACACACACACACACACACAC
>JBBPDB010000001.1:39296516-39308960 GCA_037974465.1 Brachypetersius altus | reverse complement strand
CACACACACACACACACACACACACACACACACACACACACACACACACACACACACACACACACACACAGAAAATGAGTGGTATCTTTTAAACTGCATGTCTGCTGTTTAATCATCTGTCTAAAATATCATAAAAGTTCACTATGTTGTAGCTAGCTGCAGTTGACAGAAAATACTTCTAACTGTTTATTTTAGATTTTAAAAATCTTTCTGTATACTATTCCCCAATACATTTTTTGTGCACCCCCTGGAGTCCACCCTTTGTGAAACACGGAACTAGAACACGAACAAAACATTAAGAGAGAAGGATGATCTGGTCAGCAGATAACACAAGCTAAAGGCGATGTCTTGTTACACCCACAGAAAGGAAGATGAAATTGGACAGCGTGTTAAAGAAGCACTCACGACATCGCCAGGGTTATAAAGCAAAGAAATAAAGAGCCACAGCAAAGGGAATCCTAAGTTGTCTTGTATTAAGATTTAAATAGTCAACCAGACAAGTGTCAGCCAGACTTTCAGTCTCCTGACTGAGGCTTACAGGCCATTAAAAGTGCATTTTTCTCTGTTAATGGATAAGTGTTTACTCCAGGCCAGAGACCACCCAGCCTTTGCACTTGCAGGTCCTGGCATGTTCTGCTCTGTAAGTTTAACAGTGCACCTCCCGTTGACCCATAGTTACAGTGTGCAATGTTTAACTTTCCTGCCAATCGTGTTTTTGTATATGCTGTTGAATATAACAGAGAGGCTCCATGTCTCTCCTGTACAGTCTAAAGGTATTAACTGTAAACTGAGAAGAATGTGCATGCAGCTGTTGTGATCTCCACTAAACTCTCCGCTGTCTGCCTCATAGGTAGAGCGGGCTTACTCTATCTGTGGCACGATAGAATATATGGCCCCTGAGATTGTAGAAGGGGGAGAATCTGGACATGACAAGGTACAGTCTTTCAGATCTGATCTTTAGATGTATTACTGACATTCACAGAACTCAATTAATTGGTTTGATATTAATTAGCTTTGTCTAATAATCCTTAGAACTCAAAATATATCATTGTGTGTTTTATTTATGGTTGATTTGCATAATTAGTTAAGTGTAATTAAACAATTAAGTGCATAATTATGTATTAGATCATGTTAGCTTTTGATTTAAAATATGAATTAAAATGTCTAAATGTACTTTCCTGACAACTTGTTTGTTTTGATGTGCATAGAAAAAAAATTTAAATGGTGAAGTGTCTCTTTTAACAAGGACACATGATATTGGTTGAAAGATAGTCCGCTCTGAGCAAAATGAGCTCATCTCAGTGACCTACAAAAATGCTATTATACTGTTGTTTTGTTGCGACTGGCAGTAGCTGCTAGATCTAAAGGTTAAATAATTCATTAAATATGTATTGAACAGCCAAGCAAGCTTTAGTTTTAGATGTGCTTGGTGATAATCTGCTGTCTCCATTCTGTTGCAGGCGGTGGACTGGTGGAGTTTGGGTGTCTTGATGTATGAGCTTATGACTGGTGGCTCTCCTTTTACTGTGGATGGAGATGAAAACTCCCACTCTGACATAGCAAAGTAAATACACACACAGATTTTAACATGATACATTTCCTAAACGAACTGTTGATGGAAGTAATTGACCAGAACGAACTATATGTACAAAATGATCAGTTATAGTACATTAAACACCTTTTCAAATTCTTTCCAGAAACTTGCTTTTCTGACTTTTTCTTGACTTCTAAATGAGTTTGTCTTCCGTTTGCACAAAGCCATAAGTATCCAATAGAAAGAGTTGTTTTTCTTTAGCCTTAAAACTTAAGTTTTTTTTGGTTCCTTTCACTCTCGTAGGAGAATCCTGAAGAAGGATCCTCCGTATCCCAAGGACATGGGGCCTCTGGCCAAAGACATCATTCAGCGACTTCTTATTAAGGACCCAAAGAAAAGGCTTGGATCCGGGCCTTCAGGGGCACAGAACGTGAAGAGTCACCCATTTTACCAGGCAAGGGAAAAAAAAAACACTCTTGACTGAAATTCTTGACTCAGGACAAAACATCATTACTGTGTTATTTGTGCTAAAAGCATAGACTAACTGAACAAAAGCACTTTTGTCTAATTCAGAAAATTAACTGGGAGGATTTGGCTGCCAAGAAGGTCCCTGCTCCCTTTAAACCTGTTATCCGGGACGAGCTAGATGTGAGTAATTTTGCAGAGGAGTTTACAGAGATGGACCCCACTTACTCCCCTGCTGCCCTGCCTCAGAACTGTGACCGCATATTCCAGGTGAGGGTCAGAGAGGCCTGCCTTTCCATGAACACAGTTTTCATGAACTAGATGCACTTACTGTAAAAAAAAAAAAAAAAAAGTATCTCTATGAATTTATGCTTATTCTGTAGTTAACATTTGATTTAAAATGAGGTACACACTTATAGATTATGGTTTGGGCTGGTTTTTGCACGAGGTGTGATATTTAATAAGGTTAGTTTGCGTGATTCTGGAGTTGACCCTCTATTTGCCTTAGGAGGGAAGTAAAAAGCGGTATTTGACATTCTATAATGATCATGTAAATAATGTAAGCCTGGCTGTCTGTGTTGGTATTGAAATGAGCAGGAGGGCTGTTTAGAGACATGTAATTATGCTGATGTGGAGATGGATTTGAGTATCAGATGTGAATGACTATTTTTGATACGACTTGAACCATAATGTTGCCTATAACATGATGCCAGCTGATGTCGGCGGCATTGAATGGGATCGCATCTATGATTGCCTTCTGGATCCTCCACTCCGCAGGATCAATAGCTCCATTAACAACACTGTCATGCAATGAAAGGTTGGCGTCTGCTAGAATAACCATGCCTGCCTCGATTACTCCTTCAACCTCTGATTACCAACTTCAGCTTGACTTTTTTTTTCTAAACGCTCCCCTTTCATGTACTGTGGAATTTTGATCCTTCGTAATTTGCAGGCGTTGCGGCGATTGCGTCTGCAGTGATAACTTTCAACTCGCGAATGTCGTCTCCCCCTCCGCCCCCAAAACTCTTCACAAAACCAAATTAAGTTGCATTAGAGGACCGTGATGTGATTTGAAAAGCAGAGCAATCAAACAGCACGGCTTGGCGGTTAAGAGCATTTCACCCATTCATCCCTCCATCCTTCCGTCCATCCATCCACTCCTCCGCCCGATGTGGCTCCCACAGCTGCAGGCTGAGTGTGCGAGGGGGCCACTGCAGTCTGAGGCTTTTATGCAGCAACAGCAAATCTAAATGCCACAGATGATGCAGTTATCACAGATGGACAACAAATGTGACTTTGTGACTTGAGCATGCCGCATGTTGTAGGAGAAAAGAAACAGATTCCAGGGGTTTCTCAGAAGTTATGCTTATCTGGCTCCTGGAATCAATTTAAAATGTAGCCAATGCAACATGCTATAGCAGGATTTCAGGTTTCAGGTATGTAAGACAGACCACAGTCTAAAAATACCTTTTTTCAAAAGAGCTAGAACAAATATTGGACCTGTTTTTACCTTGATTCGTCCCAAAATTGATATTAAAGGGCCCATGCCCTGCATTTTCTTGCACTGAATTTTTTCTCTGTGTCCACTTGTGATATTTGTGTAGCTTTACAGACCAAAACAATTCATTTTAACCTGACCATTTTTAACTTCTCTTTGTCACAAACTATTAAACAAGCACTTGACTGTGCCTGGTATTTGTACATAATGTGTTTTGTTGCCTTCTCTGCATTGTGCATCTTTAATAAGCAGTCCAGGCTGAAACATCCTTTATAACTTCATTTTGAGTTTTGCAGTGTAACTTTCAAAAAAGTATTGTATAGACTGGAGGAGTGAACTGATCATTTTGAAACTTTAACAGTGCTTTTGAATTACATTACAGTTTATTTCAAAAACTCAAGGAAAGTTTTTCATTACATTGGCTCTTTAAGAGACTTGTAAGTCACCACCAGGTATCAGCAAGCTTTACTTGGGCTATAACAGACAACCGTTCTTGTTGAAATGCTGCATTTTTCTGAGTTTGCTAGAGATGTTTGTTCACTTCTGGTTTTGTATGCATGTATTTGTGCTGGCTGGCACAGGGCTACTCCTTCATTGCTCCCTCCATCCTGTTCAAGAGGAATGTGGTGATGGATGACCCCGTTGAGTTGTGTGGTGGAGCAGACAGGCCTGGATCTGCTGCGGTAGCACGCTGTGCCATGATGAAGGTAACAGAGCCTAGGGAATATTATCCTCTCCTACTGCTACAGAATGAGAATTCTGAGAATTGTGCTATTTATGAAAATGCCTCCTATTTTGTGGTGTGTATCATGCAGGACTCCCCATTCTATATAAACTATGTGATGGATTTGAAGGAGACGGCACTGGGGGAGGGCAGCTTCTCTATCTGCAGGCAGTGCACACACAAAAAGAGTGGACAGAAATATGCTGTAAAGATTGTCAGTAAAAGGTACAGCCTAAGCAACACATACACAGCTTGAACAGTGAGCATACTGTGATTCAGTGTGGTCCTTTGCATGTATTTCACAGGAAAAAAAAGGAAAGTGATTACTGAAATTGACTTGATGTAATGTCTTTCCACATGGCTGAAGTATATTGCGTCAACATAATTATTGCTAAAAATAATCACATTAATTATGTGCCATCTTCATAATTATTCACACCCTTGTGCTATTTCTTAGCCTTCAGATACTATTTGAGTATCAGAAAAATCATTCTTAAAAAACACTTCCGTTTATGCTTCATTTTTAACTAAAAGCATCTGTTTGCTCGTTTTATAGCTTGTTTTTAAATTAAAATATTCAAATTTTACACATCCCTTTTTAAAAAGACGCTGACAGAATATTGTTATGCTGTTTGTGAACACATGAGTGTTGATAGTGATGATAATGTATTTTAACTTTAAACCTCTGTTTAGCGATGTGCTTTCATTGTCCGTTTGTTTCACCAAATGAAAAGCAGAGCTTCTGTTCCATTGCTGCTGTAGTGCTCCTGGTTCGTTACTGTTAAAGCACAACCAAAAATAAGGTCCCGTTTGAGGTGGAAGCCAAAATAAAAAGCCAACTTCAGTTTTATATATTTCATTGTGAGGGCAGCTGTGTAGGTATCTAAGTTACATCAGTGTTTTATCATAAATTCATTCCGATTTAATGATTAGCTGTGTTGTTTTGAGGAACTATCAGAATCCGAAGGATAGAAAGAAATGCCAGCATAGCAAATTCATAATCTGCTAAATCTCACACTAAATAAATTACGTTTAGGAAAACCATGTGATGGTGATTGCCACACCTAGACATTATTATGAACAGAATACTTACATATATTCCTATTTATAACTCCCCTTTTCACCTGAATGTTCAGGAGCCTTTAAGTAGTCATCCCGAATTTCCTGTTTCACTGGGTAGAAATACGACAGAGATCAAATTACCTGGGAAATATGAATGAAAGAGAAGAAATAGAATACACAAATCAAATGAAATACAAGTATGTTGACCTTCATAAATGAGGCACAGGCTATAAAATAGGTGCACAGGCTGCAGACCAATACCTACTATTGTTTAAAACAATTGGATCTGTAGTGAACCTCTCGGGAAAAGCATGCATGTTTATTTTACCCTTACACACAATGAGGACATCTCTGAGTACTGTACATTTGAGCGCAGAGATTACTACACGGTACTGGAACTACTTGATTGAAAAAAGTTTTAGGGTCGGAGGTGATTTACATGCTTAATGGATTTACAGGTTTATTAATTTACAGTTCGAATTTACTGTAATGCTATAATTTGCTTGGTGTGTTTCATTTAAAAGGTGTGTGAATAATTTAAAATGTATACGATCGCCTTTATATTACTTTTGTAATGTTTGGGAATAGGTGACATTGTTGCTTTCTAGGAATAGGGAGAAGTTAGGCAAGGAGAAAGTGGAGCCATACAGTTTTTTGACCTCTCAGTTTCACTTTTTATTTATATTTACACTTTATTTATATTCTTGCTTAAATTTTGCTTAGTCATTAGATAACTTTGGAATGCACAGACATTTCGTACATTTCATGTGTCAAAGTAAACAGTTATATACACAATGTGTATTCAAGAACACTAGCACTGGATGTAAAATTTCTGAAAGTGTGTCAAATGCCAAACACTACAATAAGAAAAATGAATTTCTGGAGGTTTTTGCAGCATCTCTGCCGTATTAGAGTGTGTTTTAAAAAGTTGAAATGCACTAATTTAATCAAGGAGCTGTTCTTTTTCTGCATAAAAACTCACATGTTCTTTCTTTCTGAAGGATGGAGGCACAGACACAGAAAGAGATAGCAGCTCTCAAACTATGTGATGGGCACCCTAATATAGTCAAGCTCCATGAGATTTACCATGACCAGGTAGGTGTGTGTGGGTGTGTGTATGCACCTGTGTCTGAGAGAAAGACAGACTAAGGCTGTGAAACAGTGTGCTGCAGCCTCATTCAGTCAGGGAAAGTAGAGCACTGTGTATGTGTCTGAATCCTCTCTCTTTTATATTGGCCTACATTTAGAGTCCAAAAGCTCCGGGCAGTGATCATTTTTCATTGCTATGTTTCTTAACCCCCTTTTTTTAATGCAGGGTGTTTTTGTAATTTAATGGTGTCTCGTTTTGTCATTTTAAGCTACCTAATCTACCATGTAGTGAAGAAGTGTGATGTGTGAAATGTATCGTGTTTTATTGGACTTCTTTAAAGCATCAGTGTTCTAACAAAACCCCTTCAAAGTCAAAGTGAACTGCATTTCGTTTCCCTGTATACTTGTATATGGAAGGGGTTTTGAAGGGGTTTCCCTGTATACTTGTATATGGTGAAATAACAATAAAGTTCACTTTGACTTTGAAGGGGTTTTGTTAGAACATTGATGCTTCGAAGAAGTCCAATAAAACACAATTTCTCATTTTTAGGAGAGTATTCCACCAGTGAAAGACAGCCACAAGGCATTACTAAAACTACTTTCAGCTCGGTATGATATTCCAAGCATAGTTTGAGAGTGTGTGATATATTACATGTTCATTTATCCTGCCTCTGGATACAGCCTGAGTAGGCAAGGTTTGTTACATTTTAGATGCATCCAGTTTGTGTCTTTACCTGTGCATGTACCTTTTTACCCTTTTGCTGCAGCACCAGCAAAAATGGTTCTTGAATCCCAGGCTGTGTTCTTCTTTTATGGGCTAGTGAATATTTGCCTGCTCTGTCACTTTGTTTGCCTTTTTTTCTTATGCATTTATGTGTGTGATGGTGTGTCTGTGTGTGTGTGTGTGTGTGCGTGTGTGTGCGCAGCTGCATACATATCTAGTTCTGGAGCTGCTCCGAGGTGGCGAGCTGCTGGAGCGGATCCGGAGGAAGCAGCACTTCAGTGAGACGGAGGCGAGTCGGATCATGCGCAGACTGGTTTCCGCTGTGAGCCACATGCACGATGTGGGCGTGGTGCACCGAGACCTGAAGCCTGAGGTACTAATCCAACATAATATCAAAAGTTAATGTTTAATATCCAAAGTTTGCTTTCTTTAATGTAACATTGGACCCATGATCTTATATTCCAATTAGTGTTGTGCAAACTACACATCTAATTCAAAACACACTTGACTGTGTTAAATTGGTAAGTAATCTCAAAATGGTTCACTTTTAGGGATTTTCTATAAAATACTGTTATCTATAAAACAATAAACAAAAGTATTTATACATACTTCAGGATGGGTACTGATTTTAGGTTTGTCTACTTTACATGTGTGTCATTCAAGACAACGTCAGATACCCATTATTAATACAATTCAAATAAAAGGAAAATTGTGTAAATTAGATTTTTTGCCAGACTGTTACATGAACTGCATCTTCCATATGCCTCACCTTCAGAACCTTGGAGAACCTGTTTGACAACACCGTGAATAATGGGTCCTGCTTTTTATTTTAGCTGACGAAACAACATTCGTTTCCTTATTCCAATGTGTTGGCAGAGTGTTTTTGTGTGATTGCTGATAAGTGCTTTTGAATAGTTTTTGTGTCGTTGCTGAGGGCGTGTATGTCCTAAGGATATAGAGTATAATGCGTTGATTATCCATATTAAATGAACACTTACGTAGCGCACTTTCGTCTACATACTATGTTACACAAGTCTCCAGACCGAAGGTGTTAATCAAATGTAGGGGCATATGAGGGACATAATGAGAGTTTTACTGGTTTTGGTCTTTACATGATTGGCAATGGTTGGAAAACTGCATAACTACATACAAAAGAAAATATCTGTATCTGATTGTTCAGTTAATTTAGTGTTATTGCTTTTTGTATTAGGTTTATAGGATTTCACTTACTGGCTTCTGGTCTACACAACTTACACGCTATACATTTGTCATGATTTGAAATATTTCTGTAGCTCTACTTAACACAAGCTTATCAAATGCTTGTGTTCTCTGCTGTTCCACATTACAAAGTGAACACAATTACAAAGTAGCCTTCAAAATAAGTTTGTTCTCGATTTAGTTCCAAAGTTATTCAAATGCTCGATTAGTTAAACAAATATTAAGATATTAAGTTAGGTATCCATATATTTGAGTGCTTGTGCTTAATTTATGAACAGATGATGTTAAGGCTTGATTGTTGTGCACTGGAGTCGGTGTTCAGCTCCTCTAATTTAATCTCAGAACCTGCTGTTCACCGATGAGAGCGAGAACTCCGAGATCAAAATCATCGACTTCGGCTTTGCTCGGCTCAAGCCTCCTGACAATCAGCTCTTGAAGACGCCCTGCTTCACTCTGCAGTATGCAGCCCCAGAGATCCTCAAATACGACGGCTATGATGAGTCCTGCGATCTCTGGAGTCTCGGGGTCATACTGGTAAGAACAGGCTTGTTCTCCGTAGTTCTGCTTTCTGCTATCTCACTGAATTGCTTCACTTATACACTCCTACCTGTTCTTCACGTTTGTCTGGTACTGGCTTACTTAAACCCCCCTAATTTCTTCTATCTTCTTTTAGTGTTGCGACTATGGAATTCCCTCCCTTTGAATATTCGCAATGCTTCCTTTCTTGCTTCGTTCAAAACCCAATTATGTACCCAGTGTGTATTTTCTCTCAGTGCTATCCCTCTTCTCCTACCTCTCGATTCTGCTGTATGTTTGTTCTTTCCTCCTGCTGTAATCTGTGGTGTTGTAATTTGAACTATTTAATGTTTTTTGGGGGTTTTTGTCTACTACAGTGTATAACGCTGTTCTGTGTATCAATTTGAGAAAGGTGCTACATAAATTGAATTATTATTATTGTTATTAGTTTTATTGGTGTTTTTCGAAGGGGACACTGATGCATTTGCATTATGAGCTTGTGGCAAGTTGTTAACTGGAATGTACACAGATGGCTTGTGTTATGAGCGTTTTATTAGAAACGAGCATCACTATTTGGTCATTAATCCAAGCCTCATCCACATGCATAAATTGCAGTATCCTTTTAGTACTTCTATAGAAATATTTTCCTCACCACTTCAATGAGAAAGCATCTGCTTATAAAACAAGAAAAAAAGACCAGGGCTTTATCTGAATAGCTCTTTCGCCGCTCAGCATTGTCACAGAGCTGTTTTACTGAAATCTGGCTCTAATCCCCCAGCAAGCAAGCCAAGGACAGTGACAAGGAAAAACTCCCTCATATCAGAAGGGGAAAAACCTTTTATAAGTGTAACCCATCCTCCTCTGATTGGCAGAAACAGCACACAAAGAGCAATACGAATAAAGAATGAACACTGAATGAACAGTAAAGAACACAATATCGTATGACACAAGTTCACTGCAAAATTAAGGTACTGCAGTCGAACTGTTTAGTCTCTTTGTTGTTTTTAAAGGGCTCATGTCTAATTCAGTGTAGAATGTAAACTGTTAATGTTTGGGTAATATATAAAGTAAGATTCAAAATTAACATGGAAATGAACTTATTTTGAAGTCACAGTCTTTGTGACAAAATAAAACCTTGATGTAGAGTTTAATATTTATTTGAAGCCGTGTGTCCTTTGGCAGTCTTCTACGTGCTGTTAAAGCTGACTCTTCTACATGGAGGTGAGGGGAGAGGCTTGGATACTGATAGCAGTTTTGATGGGAATCATAGTGGCTGCCCAGTTTATCTGCCTTCCACTGAGATACTGAAAAAAGAGCACCCAGGGGAGTGCTCTCTCTGTCTCTGTCTGTCTCTCTCTCTCTCTCTCTCTCACACACACACACACACACACACACACACACACACACTTTTTCCATTGTCTGTGTGTGTGTCTGTTGGAGAGTTAACCCTTGCTGTAGCCCCCTGGGTGTTGCGCGTGGTAGTGCAGTGGGCAGCACTGATGTGATGTTCTCAGACAGATCGAGAGAGGCCCTGCAGCACTCAGTGTTTCAGACAGAGAGAGCGAGAGAGCATGTTCTTTTTCTATCTAAGCCAATGCCTGAAAACAAAGAAGCCAAAAAAATAGTGGAAGTTAAAGTTTTTTTTTTTTTAATATAATTTTGGTACTTTTTTTTCAGTCACACATTTCTTCTTGTGCACGGGTTATCATTTGAGAGAACTTTTTGCATACCTTTTTCTTCAGGCAGCTGCGTTGGAAATGTCCTAAGGACTAATTAGGAAATTAGAAAGAAGCCTTAACCAATTCGCAAGCTATTATTTATCAATGAAAATTACAACGTTTCGGTCTTAGACCTTCGTCAGGTAAATTCAACCACATCCTTGAAAAGTTTGGTTGAGTAATCCGGACCAATCAGGTCCTACTCTAGGAATGAGGTAAGAGGTGATTCGTTTATTTTTTCTTACTTCTCTTTAGCAAGTCTTTATTTAGGGCTGTTTTTTCAATCTATTCTATTTGATAACCTCGCTGTACAAATCTATCTTTCATGTCTTTCGCTTTCTGTATAATCCTCAGTGGTCCCACAAAAAACTGACTTTTGGGTAGACATCTTTTTAGGGGTGTTGGATGAAAACTACTCGCCAAGAGTATGGTGTTTTTCTCAGTTTCTTTTCTGTATAATGTGGTAGACAGAGAACCATTCTTTTTAAAGAACCTCATGTCTATAAAATGGACCTTTTCTTTGCTATAATCTTCTGTCAACTTTTAAATTTGTCATTAAAGCTGATATGTATTCTTTCCAACATTCATGATGAAGTGTCTATCGAAAAAGCCTACAAACAAATGTGCATGATTAGGTGCACAAATAGACCCTATACTTGTGCCAGACACTTGTGATATAAATGCCCATTAAACATGAAGTAATTCTTCTTCGTCACGAAGGCAGCTCGGTTAATTAGAAACTCGCTAGGCGGAGTAACAGTGTTGTCCCCGTCTATAGGTTAGCGATGTCCAGTGTGACCAGAATGACTTTGTTAGTAAATCAGTTACACACAAGATCTTATTTATGAAGTCTGTAGTGTATTTTATATACAGTGGTATGCAAAGGTTTGGGCACCCCTGATAATTATCATGATTCTTCTTTATAAATCATTGGTTGTTTGGATCAGCAATTTCAGGGAAATATATCATATAGCAGACGAACACAGTGATATTTGAGAAGTGAAATGAAGTTTGTAGGATTTACAGAAAGTGTGCAATAGATACTTAAACAAAATTAGGCAGGTGCATAAATTTGGGCACCCTTGTCGTTTTATTGATTTGACTACCTTTAGCACTAATTATTGGAACACAACATTTGTTTGGTAAGCTCATTGACCCTTGACCTACATTCAATCCATGAATTCAATCACGAGGAAGGGTATTTAAGGTGGCCGATTGCAAGTTTTTCTCCTCTTTGCAGAATGGCAACAAGGGAGCCTCAAAACAACTCTCAAAATGACCTGACAACACAGATTGTTCAACATCATGGTGTAGGGGAAGGATGCAAAAAGCTATGTCAGAGATTTCAGCTGCCAGTTTCCACTGTGAGGAACATAGGCACAGCTCTAGTTAAGGCCCGAAGTGGCAGGTCAAGAAAAATCTTAGATAAGCAAAAGCGGAGGATGGTGAGAACAGTCATAGTCAACCCACAGACCAGCTCCAAAGACCTACAACATTATCTTGCTGCAGATGGTGTCACTGTGCATCGTTCAACTATTCAATGCGCTTCGCACAAGGAGATGCTGTTTGGGAGAGTAATGCGCACATGCAGTGGTCCCCAAACCCCGGTACCGGTCCGCGTATAAATACATATACGTATTTATATAAATACATATACGTATATTTATCTGCTACTCCTTAAAGGCCGGGCCGTGAAAATAGTTTTTGATATTAAACTGATCCGTGACTAAATAAAGGTTGGGGACCACTGTGCTAAAGTACATTTGGACAAGCCAGCTTCATTTTTGGAATAAGGTTCTGTAGACTGATTAAACTAAAATTGAGTTATTTGGACATAACAAGAGGCAGAAAAAGAACACAGCATCCAAGATAAACACTTGCTACCCACAGTAAAAT
>JBBPDB010000001.1:39278761-39295844 GCA_037974465.1 Brachypetersius altus | reverse complement strand
ACATGCTTAGATATCGATTAGCCTCAGCAGGCGGCGTTGTATATTGGGACGAAAGTCTGTGAGGGAGGTGGGGTGGGGGGGTTATCTTACTGGAACAAGAACTCCCCCCTCGGAGCAAATCAGAATCCACTCAACATGAAGGGCTGGAGTTTTTAGTGTGATAAATCAATAGCTCTGACGCTTTTAACATAATGTATTGACCGCTCTCTCTATTTAGCTTCGCACACAGCGGATCAGTCTGGAGCGAAACGGCGCTCAGTGAACTGGTTTGGTGACAAATAATGTTATGAATGTGATCCAACAAATGGAAATACGTTTGGTCAAGCAGCCTAAAGGTGGGCAATATGATAGTTATGGTGATAAATTGTGTCACATTGTGGCTTTTTAGAGCTGTGCACTGGCCAGCTGTCCACCACATCTGTAGCAGGCTGACCTCTATGTGAAAATGCACTGTGAAGACTGAGCAGCCTATTCATTATGACTTCTAGTGTACAGTGTTCCCCCGCAAAGTCAGAATCCAGAGTTAGAGGCATCTATCGTTTGCGGATTTTTCTTATAACCAAACTAATAGTTGTTCCCCCGCAAATTCACCCGAAACCGCAAAGATCCTCTGCATTTTTTATTTTGCTACTTTCGTGGCAATATATAATGTTTCATGCATTTTAGATATTAATTATTAAGAAAAATGTTTCAAACAAATGTTTACGTAAATTCAGCTAAAATTCCATATAAAATATAACTATACATTTTTTGCTGCTGTCAGAGAACACAAAGCAGTCATTTATGAAAGCGCGTCTTGGGATGGTGAAATATCGCTGTACTCAGAGGCGGGAGGTTTGAAAGTAACCAATACGAGAGCGTCATTTATTTCTCCTTGCTGCTGAAGCAGTTTTCTAATTCTGATTATTTATTTACCTTTACAATTTCTTCAAGGTTAATGCAGTAAACTAAGTTTAAAATGAAATTAAAGTGTTCTGGGAACAGATTAGGGGGCATATTTATTTTTTTACCAAAACACAACGTGATTATTCACTATACATGGGTGCTCTTAGAATGTAACCTCCGCGAAAAGCAAGGGATTACTGTATTTCCTCTTAATGCCATTGCCATTTTTTTTGTCTTGCTCTCTTCCTTACTCACCACTGATGCCAGTTCCGCATATTTAATATGCCAATTCAGCTTGAGTTCGATCCAGCGACTAAACAATATCTACTTACTGGTGGTCCTGTGGGGTTCGTGTCCACTGATGAAGGTTGTAAATGGGGCGAACAAACAATGCAGAGGGACAGATAGGCCACAGTCTATAAGAGCGAAGTACAAAGTGAATGTTTATGTTCAGTGGGGCTGATAAAATGGACAGTGAAAGCAGATACAGGCCTTGTGAGCTCACGGCCATTGGTGTACCAACACTTTCACTTTTACACACGCAGAAAAACTCCAAATTGCCTCTAAACCAGGCCTGTCACGATCATTACCTTTTTAATTGCTGTATAAATAGCTGCAATCAATAACTGTTTTCTTTATTGTGCAATCCTAAAGCAGCTGAAGTGGCTTAGTTCTTTTGCTTCCTCTCTATGAAGAAGATTTCCGCTGATGAAGCTCAAACAAACAAACATGGCCCACCACTGCGCTCTGGGGTCAGAGACGGTTAAAAAAGGAGACAGTAGGGGAACTGTAATCACCAGTGATAGGAATAACGGCGCTATAAATAAACGGCGTTACTAACGGCGACACTTTTTCCAGTAACGAGTAATCAAACGAATTACTGTTTCCCCGTTACAGCGCCGTTACCATTACTGACAATAAAATGTGCCTTACTATCACTGAGAACAGTGAAGAGGTTTTCATGCGAGCAGCGTCTCTCTCAGTTTCTCCGGGGGGGTGTGTGTGTGTTTGGGGCCGGGGCGGGACACAGAACCACTGATGATTATTGGTGTGTCTGTAATCGCGTGGTGTAACTGAAATGGCGACGATTGGCTTAGATTGAGTCAATTTCCATTGTTTGCCAATCAGAGGCAGAGTAGTGCGGGTGCAGAGTAGTGCACTTTTCCCTCGCTGAGGTGAAAGGCAAAAATGCTGAATTTGATAGTTGTCTCTCACGTTGTCCCACAACAACATTACAGTAGTGTAGATTAGTATACAATGTTTTATATTTATTTTATAGTTGTATTAAATTAGATTTTTTTTAAGTAATGCAATAGTAATTAGTTACTTTTATAATGATGTAACTCAGTTACTAACTCAGTTAATATTGTGAGAAGTAACTAGTAACTATAACTAATTACTTTTTTAAAGGTACGTGCCCAACACTGGTCCCAGCGACAATTGGGACAGAGCCCTGAAATTGTTTGTTTTAAAAGGGACCAAAACGGTGAAGAATAAAACTGGTCATATCTCTTTATGTGAGAGTGATTTTGTGCAAAGAACTTCATGAACATGTTATATCTATTATAACTTGTTGTTTTTTTTAGTTTTGCATAATATGTCCCCTTTAAATATTGGAGAACTTCACACATCTTAGATCTTTGAACTTCTTAAAACAACTTCACTTCTGCTGTTTGTGTACAGTGACCACTTACATCATGTCTATGATAGTGGCTTAAGTACAATGCAGAACTGGATCGTCTCTAGTGCTAGTCCTTTAAATAGAATCGGGACATCCCTAATTTGATGTCAGTTAAAATCAAGAATACTTGACAGCAGTAAAAAAAATGTTCTGTGGTGGCTTTCAGACTCCAAGAGATCTGTAGACTGAGATTTTTGTTTTTTTTTATGTTGGTTGGATATATCAAATCAAGCAGCAACACAGCAAAGTCACTGCTGAGTAAATCTATATGTCATCCATGCCATTTTCTATAATATCAAATTAGTAGAGTTGTCTTCAAAGTAGTGTGCAGGATAAATGGCAGCATGTGGCTTGATCAACTGATCAGGCCTCGTATGCATTCATTTAATGTCTAGCTGCTTCATTTTGTCACTTGCACAGTTCACAGAGCACTTCTCTACCTCTCATGCTAAGAGCAGCGGTTGTAGTAAATTGTTTTTTTTTTCTAATATATGTTGACCTGTTGACAAGCCTGCCATCATATTGAAGGATTCTTCTTGAAAATATTGGGTATAGTATACGCGTGCTCTACATTCTGCTCTTGCAAGCACTACAAAAGGCTTCCCAGTGATAACCGAAGGCACTAATCTCATCAACATTGTTGACTTGCTATGCAAAAAAATGGTCACTTTTCTTCCTTCAGCATTAACTTTTTTCAGTAGCTTGGGCCGTTATGCATGAGAAACGAGTGAGCAAAAATCTCATGTCTCATGAGGGCTCTCTAAAGCTATCCAGCCAGGGTGTTCTTCACTAGGAGCTTTAACCAATTATACATTCCTCGGTTTGTGCACCAAACCAAGCCATGACATCCACAAGCTTAAATATGGAGGGCATATACTGCCATAAACATACACAAATGTTCACAGAGACAACACTAGTGCTCCTGCTCATCTGACATTGCAACAGCAATAAGAACGTCTGTAATACAGCTCACTTTAATGTCGCTGAGAGTTACTCTGTAAGGCCCGTTCAACTGTACTCCATTGCCACACTGGGCCACTCCCCTGGAGCTCCATCATTACAGCTCTACTCTTGCTGTTATGGTGTAATAATAGAAGAGAAGAGAGAGATGTGTGTGTGTCCTACATTGGACCCTCCTCAGGGAGCAGAGGCTTTATTAGTTTCTGCAGCCCTGTTTGTCCTCAGGGACGTTAAGCAGCCCAGCTTGTTCTACTGCTGAGGACACAGAGACAAGCTACATGGTAGGAGGAGGACAGAGAGTGCAGTGGCTTCAGTACAGACCTAAGCCTCATCCACACATATCCAGGAGCATAAGCATGCCAGACCATGAGGGGACACACATTCGTTCTAAAATGTAATGTGAGACACCTCAAGAATAACATTGATTGGCTAAGTATGTATCCCACAGACATTGGTTACTGAATTTTAATATCATTAGGACATCAGCAACTGTGTGACCCACAATATAAACCTTTGTGCATTTAAGCAAGTGATTTTGGGACAGGCTGAGACATTTTCTAACAAAGTGGCATCAATGTACTGCAAAGTTTACAGTAGGCTTTGAATTCCTGGCCTATTAAATATCAGACCTATGTAATTCAGTATTTCCGACAGATTGTAAGTCAGTCTGATGCCAGAAAATTAGGGTATTAGGGTAGTTTACATTGATCTAGAAGAACAGCTGTTTTTTTAGCTTTTCTAACTTAAAAAACGTCCAGAGTTTTACTTGGATCATGAAGGCGTAAATCTTTAGAATCACTGAAGTATTTTTAATGTTTGCAATCGAGTTTACACCCAGTTTAAAAGAAACCAAAGCAGTAGATGCCCCTGACCTTGTTTTGATAAAAAAATAAAGCTAAACATATCAATAGTAAACCAGCCCCTAATTTCCAGCCGCACAGAAGCTCCTTCATCAGCCGTATTTCAGACTGATTTCTGCATGTTCAATAAATAAAAAGCAGGCATTGGCAGGTTAACAGCACAATGTTCGTGCTTTCAAAAATATGCATTTTGGCTGTGTACACAAAAAACAAAATAATCTTGTAGCGTGTGACTGATTTTTTTTTTGTGAATATGAGGCCAAAATGTAGAGGAAAAAATATCCAGGCACCTGTGGCTGAGGTCTTAGATAGAAGCTGAGATAAGGGTGGGCAATATAGCAATATATTTGTTTTCATAAAACAACGTATTTCTGGATATGTCATGAATATCATCAGTTCATCTAGAGCTGTTATTTACTGCATGTATCACAAAAAGAGAGTAGACCAATCCACCTATCTGTGCTCCACCCATAAATGCTTTTGTTTGTAACAACTGCTGCAGGGTTTGTGAAGGTTTAAAGGACACTGACAAGAAAACATGACACACTTCTAGTCAAACTGAGGTCAGTGTGGTGGCAATTTGACCTTGTAGCTTCCAGCTCCCTTGCCAGATGTCTGCCAGTGTTCTTTACAGCTTTTCCGGTCTGTTAAGAGTTGCACATGTTTTCAATTCTCAGCTCAAGATTCCTATTGATTTTCAGTTTCCTATTGATTTTCATGTATTAAAAATAATTATTCAGATTTCTAATTCAGTACTACAAAGATTGGTTTGGCTCCGATAAAAAAAGAAAAGATTCTCCAGCATTTCTTGCCATGCTACCCTCTAATAAAACCCCAAAACCACCAGGTTTTTTTAATTGATCAAAGCCCATTTGAGCGTGGGTGAATGCGAAAATATAATCCACTTACCCACCCTTTCCACTTTATTCTCATAGGATAGTTGTCTGAGGTTTCCATGAATTATAAATGAGAGCCCTTAAGCAGAGATCAAGGTGTATATCAGAAGTACGGTTTAAAATTGGATTCCCAGCTTTACATTTTCAGTCTTGTTGAAATCAATATAGCTGTGCTAAGCAAATAGCTAAGTGTTAACCCAATATTCTTTTATCGAAATTTCTGATTGCATTCTTTGGTTTTTCCCAACTATTCCTTCACAGTCAGTTTTTTTTTTAAAATCAATGTACTCCCATCATTTTTAATATCAGAGTTTCCCATAATCATTTAAAAATGCAGCACTGCTGTTTCCCTTTAGAACATCAGAAATAACAGCTGATGAACTGTAGAAATGCGTAACATTAATTTATATTTATGCCATGTCGCCCACCCTTATGCTGAGAGTCTGCCATTAATAAAGATGCGCTAAAGCTGTTTAGACTTGATGTGAGGGCCTATCCTTCTTTTTCAGGCTGAGAGGTCAGCACTCTCTTCTACTATTTCATTCATCTCTAAAGCACTTCTGTTTTGAGTCCGTCAATGCCAGGAGCTTTAGGTTGGGCTGGCTGCGTGAGGGTTTCATGTATAGTCTAGTGGGTACCAGTTACCGTTTGCTGAGGTAGAGAGAACACACAGCATAACTGTGTGCCCTTGAAAAGAGCTTGTTCTCTTTGATCTGAGCGCTCCTTCATCACGAGTTATTGTTGGCCTACTTTAATGCTCTCAGGAGCTTGGTTAATTGTGTGGCCCTTTTTTTCCCTGCTATTGTAGCAGAGGGCCCAGTGTGAGTACATATCTCTTCTGCACTGGCAGCGGGCAGCCCTGCCGGCACACTCTTTCATCTACCCGTGGAGGTGGAGTGATGCTCCACGATGATGTGGGCAGAGAGAGCGTCTCCATATTTCTCAGGCGTTCCATATTTTTCACTCTGCAGCCTGTTTAGCCTGTTTTTTGGAGGGAATGTGACTTTAATATTCCTGTTTTTTAATAATAACGTGGCTAAGGCATTATGTGTAGAGTCATGCAAAATAACACTGAAAACTCAATGCAGTGAATTGCCGATTGATGTGTCATTCCCACATCAATAAAATATTAATTCAATTCATTCAGTTTTGTCTTTTTGTACGACAGTGTTTGGCCGTAATTTTGAGATTGTGCACTTTTAACACAATTTTGCCTTTTATGATTGCCACACAATACAATTTGCTTACTTTATTGTTGTGTGGCAATAATTGTGTGGATACATTTTATTTATGTGGAAATGCAAAATACACATTTCAGTCAAATATATACAGTGCAATTCCTATTTCAGTGAATATGTATGTTTAACAAGATGGTTTTTGGTGAGCTGTCATTTTTAAAAGGGGCTAAGAAGCCAAAACAATGTTCCTGCAGGCCATGGATGGGATATTAAGCTGAAATGGTCTTGCAGTACCTTCTTTTTTATAAAAAATGAGTAAGCGACATTGTTGAGCATTGACCTATTTCTGCTATTGAGATATGCATATATTGATTGAAAATAGATTAACGTCTGAGGGGATTTTTTTTTGTTTAATACAGCCACGTAAGCTGCCTACACTCCCACACTGTGTGATAGTGTGTGAACTCTGAAGCTTGTGTTGTGAATCTCTGTTGAAAAGCCTTCTGTGTTCCCTCTGTGGTCTCTGGGACGCCGTAGCCCCAGGTGGGCTAGTGTCTTCTCTCAATGTGAAAAAAATATATATTCATGGAATGTCATTTGTTTTTTATCCATCTATTTGATTTTTTTGCCAAAGCTTTGATCTGTAGCACTGAAGCTTGATGCATATGTTCAGCTTCTTACAAAAACAAACCAAAAAGGCTTTTAACTTCTGTTCTATGTAAACATACCTTTCAGAACCTTCAGTAATGCATCAGGAATAAGAATTGTGCTTCCCTCTGGCCGAAGCGTCCAGCATTCACTGCCGGACCATGCTGATTTATATCAACACACACATTACTGTACTTCTGAGTACTTAAATGATGGAACAATGGCTCAACATATCCAGTATAAATAACAAGCATGAAAACTTCACATCACTGTGACCTCTGTACGACCAAAGGGGTGACTCAAACACACATGCAGTCTGCTTTTCACTAGTTACAAATGCGTTATCAGCACAAAACAAATGACATATCTGATCTGCTGAGGTAGACTCCTCGTCGTCTCTTATACTAGTCTTGTGTTCAAGTTCATTGTTTTTTTAGTATTCATTGCTAGAACACTGTTGAAGTGGTAGATGCAAAGGGAAAAGTATTCAAAGGGATCTGAGGCTGGTTCACAGCCAATTGTGCAATCAAAGACTGCCACAGAGGGGCAGTGTTTACATAGATTTCAGTCGATAGCTTGCTTCGTGGGCCATTTCAGCTCCACCTACTTGAATTGGCGAGGTCCATGAAGGTTCTCTTGTGTCCAAGCTCATTTAGCAGTGCTCACTGTGCAACATCAGTTGTTTCTGCACAGGGACAAAAAGACAGTTCTCAACTCGGAAAGTTCAGATTTATCATACAATTACATTCTTTAGCTTATCTAGCTGGGCTAGACATATTATTCTTGTAACTTATTTAGAATGAGTAATTGGATTGTTAGATGAATATGAAATTATATATTTAAAAAAAAAAGAATTCAAATAAGATGTTTATGGTGGGTCTTAATGCTGTATATATTTTGTAAATGCTAAGCCATATATATGAATACACAGTAACATCTCGACCTCCTTTACGTGTCCTACAGTTTCCTCTCAAAACCTTTTCCCAGAATATGAGAGCTCATATGATTTAGGGAATTTTAAATGTTTTAAAACTGAGGATCACAACCTTGTCAAAACATGTTGTGCGTTAGGAAACTAGAGATGCAAAATTGATTTTTTTGTTTTTTTTTGTTTTGTTGTTTTGTTTTTTTTGCATGAGTGTCCAAAAGTCCGATGAGTTGAATCAACTCTGTTTTTGTGTGGTCATGGGAGAACATGATCAGTGTTTCCCGCTTGTTTTGTGGTTCATATGTTTGTGGTGTTCATGAAAAGAATAAAGGGCTTTAAAGTTTTGAATACTTATTGAACAAAACTTATTTAATGATGTTACCAGTTGAAAAACATAATAAAAAAATTGAAAAGGGTGTGCCTCTGCTTATTCCTTCATTCTGTGTACTCTGTGGATACATGCATGATACAGCAACGTTAGCTTGAACTAATCTTTAGAACACATACTGTAGTTCTTCAGGCTTTGTGCTTGGATTTTTAAAAATCTGTTGGTGGATTTTGTATATTTGTATGTATTGTCAAGGTGGATGAAGGACAATATGGGTTATAGGTGTATTTGGAATATGAATATCATTTGATCTTGTAGACCATTAGAAAGTATTACATTTTTGTTTATATTAAAGAGGTTTTTTTTCTGAAGCAACCAACTTTAAGATAATAGCACCAAATAAATAATCTTGTATAAGTAATGTAATAGTCGGGATTTGTTCTATGTGACTCAGCTGAATATTTTATTCATTATATTGTAAGCATTTTTATTCATTACTTCTTGTTAAAATGCAGTATAAATTTGTGGCGAAATTGTATTTTTTTTATTGTATTTTTTAAACCACTAGAGGAGTTTAGCTTTATAAGTAAGGGTTGAGGTGGGAAACTGGAATTTTGCACAGGGCTACGTTTGCTATTGTTACGCTCCCGTTTTTTACCAACCGCCCTCCCATACGATGATGGGGCTTTTTCTATTCTTCTCTCCCTCAGTTCCCATTCCCAAAGCGTTCAGCATTCCAGCAGCCCACCATAGGAGCTGCTTTAGTGAGGGACCGCTGGCTCCTGGGTGGCCTCTTGTGCAGGGGCTGCACTGGGGAGGAGACGATGTCTTATTAATTGACTGGGTGTCTCGGGCAAAGTGGAGGAATTTGACCAAGGGAGGGAGAGGGAGAGAGGGATGGACATTATGCTGGCCGTGGTCTTACTGTATACTTCTCGTTTTTCTTAAACCCTTAAGACCGAAGAGCTTTCACTTCAGTTCATCACTAATCCATACAACCTCGGAAATGTACATATTAGTTTCATATCGGTTTCTGAATCATTTATATTAAAACCTGGATAATATGCCTAGATTTTAATGGGTTAATGTGAATTACTTTGAACACTAAAAAGAGTCTAATCAGCTAGGTTGGATCCAATTTACAAATCGTCACTATCTTAAGTAAATATGTTGCTGAGGAAGCAAACAAACAGCACAGCGCTGCTGTCAAGTAGAGTCACACAAATAATGAATGTCCCTGAAAGCAGGTGCTGAACATTAACACTGTATCTATAATTATGTTTGACTGTAGTTACTAGGGCCTGTGGACTGATAAATACAAGCACAATGCGAATTGATTATTTTTGCACTTTTCAAAATATATATTGTATACAATTTATAGTTCGTCAATTAATGTAAGTTCATGTATTTTAATTTAATTTCTAGTCATTTCGGAGCTTATCTTATATTCATTCCCACTAGTTTTCAAAAGATGTAAAAATAGATAAAAAAAAACCCCAAACATTTTAAAGGATTGCTATGATGGCAACAAAATGCTATGCAAGACTATGAATGCTCACTATATTCTTAAGAATAGCTCTGAAAGCTGCAACGGTGACCTGGGCCTGGGCAGAGGGCGTTTCTCGGAGTGGGCTGTGGGAATGGCCGGTGCGGTCCTGGGAGCTGCGGAGCCAGCTGAATGGCTTGCTGTGGCTGAGTGTGTCAGGGGGATGTGATTGAGTGGGATGTTCTCAGGGTAGGGCAAAGGGGGGCAGACAGGGGTAGGGGGGAGGGAAGTGCTGTGGCTTCCCATGTGGTCTAAACCCCCCCCCCATGCACCACCAGCATCTAGACCCCTAATCCTGTTACATGTGTCCCCATTAGCACTAATGGCCTTGCCATTGTCTCCCTGGGTGTCAGCCAGAGTTACCAGCCAGGCCCTGCCATGTTTGGGCTCCTTCCCACACGCTGCCATCCCCATGGTAATGAAGCATGCAGACACATACATATGTACTTCATCTGTCGAGCGAAAAGTCAGCAGACTAAATACTTACTATTAAATGTGTGAATACTTCTTAGATATCTGCAATTGGTTTTTCTATAACTGCCCATCACTGTCACATCTTCAAAGAGTAACTTTAGAGGGATAGCAAAAACACTCTAACATTTTATATGTTCATATTAATATCATATTTCCTTCCAAGCAATTTTGGATCATTGCTGATTGTCCATTTTTATTTTTTTTTTGCAGTTTAATGTAAAGAGAGGTTTGATGTAAAAGAAATTTAAAAAATTTTAAAAAGTAACATCAAACTAAGCAAACTTTTAAGACCTACCAAACTACCAAAAAATATGTTTCATCCTTCAGCATCATATTTCTGAATCTGTGTCAAATGTATGAATATTAATAATAATATTACTAATATTACTAATTAATTGCATATGAATTTAGGTTCTGTGGACTCCACAGATCATCCTAGTCCATCATTACACTGAAGAAATCCAGCTAATTATCTAGTCCTTCAAGAGTTGAATCTGGAATCGAACAATGAAACAAATACAAATTTCACAGCAGAGCTGCTGGAGTGGAACGGTGAAGACTGAACATTTTTGGCACATAAGTGTTTTGGTGTGTACCAAGCCATCATGCAGTGGCTAAAGAGCTGGATAGATGGGACTGACCCTAGAGCAGCCATAGCCCCCCTTTGTTTCCTGTTCTTTGTGGGGCAGCACAAAGCCTTCTCTTCTGTGAGCGCACTCACACGCACACTCCTCAGGATGCTTGAAAATTCCTCTTTCCTGACTCCTCCCCAATATAACAATAAAGCAGAGCTAAATCACTGCAAAATTCAATATTATCAAGTAATATGTAGATCATTTATTTCGTTTCTCATTATCAAATTGCTGTGAGAATATTATAAGAATAACCAGCCTATATAAAATTATATTAGTTGAAGTGATCTTAGTGCCAGATCATCTCAGTTCCTTCAAGAATTATCTCTTGACAAGTTACCTACTAGTGTGGTGAGATAATTTGCTTCAAAAATATGTATAACATGGGCAAAAATGCCTACAATTTTACAATATTCCACCACCCTAATAATATCTTTAATATCTAGAATTCCAAATGCTTTTATTTGCTAATATTCTTGCTAATGTTTTTTTACCTAAGCCCTTGGAAAGCTTATGCTCTCACCAAGAGCATGAGCTTCTGGGTATCATCACTGAGGTATCTCTGGAGTTTGATCGAGTCGGCGGTGTTTTGCTCTCTCTCTACGCCTCTCTGGATCTGAGTGGCTCTTTGATTAGGATGTATTAAGCATGTGATTGGAGGTCAACAATTTGGCTAATGCATGCCATGAATAGGAATTCAAGTAATTTGTAGCATGATGCTGCATTAAGTCGGGCTCAGCAGTGCTGAGGTGTAGCTTAACGGTAGTGGTTTGCTACAAATGATGTGCTTGCTCTGACATGCACAAAAGGTTAAAGAAAATAGGGCAAAGTCTATTGAAAAAATAATGATCATGGGATAAGGAATCAGTGTTGTTGTTGATCTGTGTGCCTGTGTGTGTGTGTATTTATGTGAGTAAGGCCCAGTGCCTCTTGCAAAGCTTTACTGTAATGGTCTGTCATACACAATGTGACTTGAACACAATAAGTAAATTATAAAGAAATTTTGATCAAATCTGTCCTGTTCAGTAGGTGAAACTCCTGCATTACATTTGAAAAGCTGAGGAATAAATCAAACTGTGTGTGTGTGTGTGTGTGTGTGTGTGTGTGTGTGTGTGTGTGCGTGTGTGAACCGTAGCATGGCCTCTGTTGATCTGAAGTACTGGCTGGTTACCATGACAATAGTGCTCCATGAGGGTTTGGGGGAACAATCACCTGTGAATCCTTTAGCCTTGGCTGCAGTTAGCTCTGGGAGCAGATGGCCTTTCCTCTGAGCTTGATATGTATTGCAGCACAGAGACCCCCACCCCAATGCCCATCCCCTCACCCCCCAAGGTACAATACCTATAACTATATCTCTTCCTAAAAAATGCTAAAGGCATTAAAAGTTCCCAGATCTGCCACACAGTGTTCTCACATCAAGAACAACGTGGTGCCAAATGGTAACTTAATAGAGGAATGTAGAAATGTGCTTAATGTCTATTAACACAAGAAACTGCACTTCAAAGGTTTGCTTTTCAAATATTCTACTGGATAATGAAGGGTTTTTTTTTTTTCAAATTTGCATTTAAAAATGCATACATGGACCCCTATATACAGGGTTTTCATGTGAAAGCCCTAATAATGCGCTACAGTGTACATCCATCAAATTCTATTCATTGACCTGTGGATCGTTTGAATAAGCCTGGACCAGACTAAGTCCTCAGACTTAGTGAACAGAATGCTCGTTGAGATCCCGTCTGCAGACTCTGATGGCTGAGTTGAGCCCCTCTGCCCACTGAGCTCATTTGCAATGCTAATTGACAAGAGACAGCTGCCATCCTGTGCGGAACACAACATCGGCCACTTTACTAAAGGAAAAGAGTGAGAGCGAGAGGGACAGAAAGAGAGATAAACAATGATGGCCAAGAAACTGGGCTGACATTATCTTTCGGGTCTTGTGCAGATTGGGTCCTTGAAAGATTTGAATGACAGTAGCAGAGAATGCAAGGAGAGAGAAAAACGAAAGAAAAAGATTACAGAATAATATGAAAG
The DNA here is from genome assembly GCA_037974465.1 of Brachypetersius altus. Classification (NCBI taxonomy): domain Eukaryota; kingdom Metazoa; phylum Chordata; class Actinopteri; order Characiformes; family Alestidae; genus Brachypetersius; species Brachypetersius altus. The sequence continues at coordinate 39,282,797 of JBBPDB010000001.1, read as the reverse complement.
AAAACACATACAAGAGGAATGACTGTAACAGAAAGGGAACTACAAGAGAAATTCTATGTGTGAGAGATAGTATATGTGGTGGGGTGGGGGGATATTTTGGGGGTCCTAAGCAAATACCTCCTGTGGGCCCCTGCCAAATACCCTCCACCTCCCTTGTCAGAGTGAGTATAATTTTTGAATCCGCATATTTAAATTCACAAACACTTCAAATTAGTTTTAGTGGTCTCTTAATCATAGCGGGTACATAGCATAGAGGGTACATAGCATAGATTACGCTCTGCTCCCCGGCTATGGAACTCACTCCCACCCACAGTTAGGAATTTAGACTCACTTCCCTTATTCAAGAGTAATCTCAAAACCCATCTTTTCAGACAGGCTTACTCACTTTAGTACACATCTTAATCGCTAGTGAATTTTACTCATATGATTTAATTATTTTATTTTATTTTATTATTTCTAATACTGCTTATTGTCTATGTCTGTTGTCTGTTGTCTATGCTTATTGTCTTGCCTATGCCCGGTAAGGTGAGCTTGGGTATTAGAAAGGCGCCCACAAATAAAATGTATTATTTTTATTATTATTATTACTGCGTTGCACAGGTCATATACTGTCTAGGCACGGACTAGATTCGTAATGCCGCAACACCTTAGCATTATAAGCAACCTTAAAGGTGTCTACTAAATACAAACCTTGAAACTCAGCAGGACCCATCTGCCTAATATTGTGCAGCACCTTCTTGTACCACCAAAACACCTCTGACCCATCAAGTTATGGACTCTGCGAGACCTCAGAAAGTGTGGTGTGGTATCTGGCACCAAGACTTTAGCAGCAAGTCCTGTAAGCTGCAATGTGTAGCATCAGTGGATCTTTGCCCAGCACATGCTCAATCTGATTGTGATCTGGGGAATTGTCAAAATCAACACTTTGTTATGTTCCCAAACCATTCCTGAACAATTTTGCGTGTGGCAGGCTACAAGAGGCCATTGCCATTAAAAGGTCTACCAATGTTTAGTGAGGTGGTACATACAACATCCACATGAATGCCAGGACTGCCCAGATCATCACACTGCCTCTGCAGGCTTGCCGTTTTCTCTGGTTTTCCGGCCTTCCACATGATGTTCAATAAATAGGTATTTTATCAGACTAGGACACCTTCTTTCATTGCTCAGTGGTCCAGTTTTAATGCTTGCATGCCTATTGAAGGTCTTTTCAGAAGTGGACAGGGATCAGCATGGGCACTCTGACTGGTCTGCAACAATTCAGTCCAGCAGTTCTGACACATTTGTATCATAGCCGGCATTAACCTTTTCAGCAATTTGTTGTACAGCAGGTCTTTTGATGGATCAGACCAGACAGGCTAGACGTCAATCCCCACTTGCATCACTGAGAATCCATGACCCTGTTGTCTGTTCACCACTAGACCTCTTTTAGTACTTTAGCACCACTGCATTCCAAAAACACCTCACAAGACCTTTCATTTTGGAGATGCTCTGCCCCAGATGCCTAGTCATCACAATTTTACCGTTGTTAAAGTCTCACAGTTGTCCATTTCCCCTGCTTCTAAAACTTCAAGAACGTACTGTTTATGTGCTGTCTAATATATCTCACCATGATCTTCAGAGGTGATGTTGGAACAAGATAACCAATGTTATTCACTTCACCCATCAGCATTTTTGTTGTTGTGCTGGATCATTGTAATTGTGTAATATTCTAAATACTTGGTTCAGAAAATTCTTTCTTGCAAATTAGGAACAAGCCTAACAGTTGGGTGGATACAAAATACAAGATTGATCTGGCCAATTAGATCAGTTATTGAAAGAATTACACATGTGGGATATTTTGACAGTAAATCTATTTAATTGTAATCTTGATTTTATGTGCTTGTAAAGCCTATGTGACTAAATTCTCACTTCTTACATTTCTCTCTTTCACTGGAGGCTCTAAGCAATTGCTTTGTTTGTTTGCTATATAACTTTGATTTTGAGAGAGAGAGAGAGAGAGAGAGAGCATACAGGATAACATGAAAGAAACATGGGGAAAGCTGAGTTCTGTATAGAAGTGCTCAGCTTCAAAACTGAGCAGTTCTAAACATGGGCTGAAAAAGCAAACAAGTTGTTGTGCATCGTTTGCTGGAGGGAACTCATCAACAGAAAGCTACATTAACAATAGCAAATTTAGAGAGCTCTTAATTTAGCTCTCATTTGCCTGGGCTGCTCTATAGGCTACAAGTGGCTCCTAGTGTGATTGCACGAGCTCTTGTGGAGAAGAGAACATTTGTGAATATTGTGCAGAATAAAAAGCGTATATGCATTTCTTTGAGAGCCGCTTTGTAATATCTGGGGTAGAAATAACTCCATTTACATTTGGCCAGCCCCAGGGAAAGTCATGACTCGAAAGCTGGTTAATGATTGAACATTTAATATGGTTTTCCTCCTTTGTTGTGTTCGTGTTCATCGATTTTGAATCATGGCCTGTCACAGCACACTTGATTATGTGTCACAGTCTCATAATTTACAGTCATATTAGTTACATTATAAGATGATTGTAAATTGGTTAAATATTTTGAAATGTTGCCGTGAAAGCAATGAAATGCCTGTCTGAATGTAACTGGGAGGTAGGGAACTAATCTGTATTGGGATAAAATTTACTTAGCATGAAAAAATTTCTATGTCAGACATTACATAACAAGTTAAACTTTTTCAGTCATTTTGCTTAGTACGAGAGATTGTGTGTGTGTGTCTGTGTGTGTGTTTGTGGGGAGGTCCAAAGGGATTGAAAGCCTCTTGTCACAACTCTTTCATTACTGATGTAATTACACTGGTTCTCTTTAGTGCATGCACTTTCCCCTGCTAATCATGTTTACTCAGGTCGCAATTGGGAAATGAGGTGGAAAACGACGTGTGTGTGTATGTGTGTGTGAAAGAGCAAGGGTGTGTGTCCTGGGCAGTGATACTGGGAGGTTGGGCTGCTCCTCTCTCTCTTAGTCCGTCACTCTGTCTCTTTTTTTCCCGTCTCCACCCTGTGGGTGTCACTGCTCGGCTCTAATCCCTGCACAGCACCGCCTGGATCATTATAGACTGTCTTCTGGAGTCAGTGAAAGGGGGAATTAGCTGGGAACACAATTCCGGTGACCTCCATGACCTGGGGACAAAGGCTCAGCTGCTGGGGGTCCCAGCCGCCTAAACCAGTCCATATGTCCGGGACAAAACTGTTACAATGGCCTACATAAAGGAAACACGGTGGGTGGGAGGGACTGGCTATTTGTGTGTGTCTCTGAGGAATTATTTAATGTTCTGGACAACATTTATTGTTCTAGACAATCATGTGAAGGTAATTCTAAAGGAAATTACGCAAAATTAAGGTGATAAAAGTAAACTAATAAAGGGTTCTTGCTCCTAAAGAACCTTTCATTTTTTTAATTGAGGAATGTGAATGTGGAGAACCGTTTTAAAGTCTATGCATAAAGCTGAGCAGTTGGCAAGACATGAAAGGAATTGAATAATGAAAAAAGCAGAAAGCAAGTGTGGGGGCAGTTTCTCCTCACTCAAATCTGTGTTTAGCTTACATTTTATCCAGGCTTGCTTTTAATTGGTTATGAACTGTGAAAGCATGTGTTTTGGCTCCATAACTGTTATTAAAATAGAATGTAGCAAAACTTATTGCCAGGTGCATGACTATCTTTACATTGTGGATCCATTACTGTGTTGTATGTGTGATTTTGCCCTATATAAGGATATGGTAGCAATGGCAGAGTAACGCCAGGGAGACGGCTCCCAGGCTCTATTTTTACGCTCCATCTCTCTCTCACTCTCTCTGCTCTTTCTTTCCCGAGTGGCCCGGTGCTTCTCCCCAAAGCCGTCCTGCTGTGAAGATGTTAAGCAGCTCTTTGTGTGTGTGGAGAGTAGGGAAATCCTCTGTCAGTCTCCCACACACACATATACATACACGAATACACACACTCTCTCTCTCTCTCTCTCTCTCTCTCTCTCTCTCTCTCTCTCTCTCTCTCTCTCTCTCTCTCACACACACACACAC
>JBBPDB010000001.1:39244974-39255128 GCA_037974465.1 Brachypetersius altus | reverse complement strand
ATATATACACAACCTTTCTTTCCTGTGTTAAAGTGGCTTTGCGAAACCAAGGAAAATATAAAAATGTGCAGGACAATGGGGGTCTCCAGGACAGAAACACAGTTCGATAACACTGTGTAAAGAACGCTTTCAGGCACCCTTTTAAGAGTGTACACTCTTTAAAGAACCATGCATTGAAATTCAGTAGTTATTCAGTTCTTGTATGGCATCACTCCAAAAAAAAAATTGTATCACTCCAAAAAAAAAAGTGTATAGTTTGTAAATTTTTCAGCACTGCTTTGGGGTTTGACAGATTTTAAGAGGTGAGTTGCTAAAAGTCTTGACCGATCCTTATGTCTATAAGTGATCTCCAGCGAGTGACAGAGTGCAGCCATATACTGAAGGGAGTTTAGTGATGTGTGAGTGAGTTGCAGGTATTCATGGCCGTCCAGCAGGGGGGGTTGGCAGGCAAAGGAGAGCGAGAGGGCCAATGGCTGAGGCTGTGTGGCTAAGTGTCTCATCAGCATCCTACTCAGGCTCCAGGCCCACGCTCTAACTGCGCCCTGACTTGATTGTAATTGCCTGAATTCGGCCCCTGCTGCTTCATCCTGGCAATATAACTGCCACATTTTAACCCCAGAAAGCTTAGCCACCACTGCATAGCTCCAGTGCTCTTAGGAAGGCATTCTGTGCTGAACTCCACTACACTACAGCCTCTATTCTTACAGGGTCACACACTTCCATATGTGCATTATAGGCCTATATACACACACATAAAGAACAATCTGTAAATAGACAAAACACAACCACAACCTTTCACTCTACTGCTTGAGTGTTAGACACCCAACTTCCAACTTCATTTAAGATCAAGATCAACATTAAAAAACATACTTATTTATATAGCACATGATGGTTGCTTGCTTTAACTGAAAATAAAATACATTTGAAACATTACATTTTCAGTAAATTATGCTTTATACTAGATATTCTCACAGAACAATGTACTGTATATTAAATCTCAAATCCTGAAGTATCTTTTTTTTTTTTAAGTAGACATTGCTCTGAGAATTTGTGTGTATGTATGTGTGCGCGTGTGTGTGACTTCCTGATGCATGGCGGGGAGCGTGTGGCTTAAGGCTGCCAGGGTTAACTTCAGAACTCCCCCATGAAGCTCCTCTCTCTGCGATAATAGCTGCTACCGTAATGAAGAGCAGCCTGCTAGCCAACAGGTGGTCCTTTTTAAAGAGCCCTGCCTTTGCACTCAGGCCAAAGAGAGGGGGGAAAAACACCATGCTAAAATGTGTCAGAATCTAATGTTCTGCAGGAAGAAAAAGCTGTTTTTCTCCCCTTTGTTCAATGCTAGAGATTCAGCCTTGTTCCTCATTGTTCCCTGCACAAACGAGCAACAGTCTTTTTTGACACAGAGCCATGGGGGAAGAAAGACTGAGGCTGACTAGTCACAGGAGGAGGAGGGGGGACAAGACTTCACTCCTTCTATCTGGAGGGTTGAAGCCTATTAAGAGTTGGTGAGTTATGAATGGTTATGAGTCTCTCCCTCTCCTGCACACAATGTAGGGGGACCCTGGCAAGAAAGGAAAAAAGCTGACTGGCTTTTTGAGACTGCCAAGAAGTCTTAATCACATACAGCCAGAACAGAAGAGATAGCGGAAGGGAAAGAGCGAGAAATTGTGGGACAGAGAGAGAGAGAAAGCGTAGGGCGAATCGGGGCGGAAGCACCTATTGCCTTGAGCAGAATGGAGGAGTAGAGTGGACTTGAGTGGGTGGGGGTGGGGGAACAGAGTTAATCCTTCTGGACACAAAAACGGCCTCTGCTCTCCTTAACACCCACAACCAAAACTTTACATAAAACCAGCAGTGCCCCACAAACACAGAATAATATTTCATAGTATGCTTTGCTGTTCTTTTATTTCAACAATTCAGATTTTTATAAATTCATTTTTGTCATCTGAAGCGACTCTCACTGACATGCAAAGAGATGCTGAACATTTTCGGATTTATCTGACACCTTCAGAAAGACACAGCCATGCCCTGACACCTCCAAAATTAGTGGCAAAATGCTGAATCAAATTTCTACAATAGATTAAACTGACATTCAATGAGAGGTACTTCACCTGCCTATTAAGCCACATTCTCAGCTCAATGGCCATGGGTCAGGATGGATCCTGGCTGGGCATATCTCTGCACAAAAGCTTTTATTCACATTCATAATCCATCTGTTATTGTCCGACCAATTTGTTCTCGTTAAGCTACATAAGGGGCCCAGGACTGAGACAAAAAGCCGCAGGGGGAACAATGATCGACTCCCCGTTTGCTTTGTCCTCAGCGTTCAAGTATGCACCTCCCATGGTGCATTGCGGGCCTTTTTGGGCTCAGAGAAAAGTGAGAGCAGAGGGAAACTAAAAGAGGCCTGGAGGAACACCTGGAAGAGACAGCTTTCACGTCCCTGCTCTCTAGAAGAAGAGACCGCAAGCCCTCACACGGAGAACTGCAACAAGTCTTGTGTTTTGACAAGCCTGCACTCAGGCGCATTTGATAACCTGTCAGAGTGGAGAAGTTAGAGCCTGAATGAAGCACTCGATTTGCAGGAAGAGAATTCTAGAGTACAGCCTTAGCAGTGAGTCTTAAGCAAAAAGGTCTTAGGGTTGAAAAAATTTAAAGAGCATGCAAAAAAAAAAAAAAATCTATAATAAAAACGTACAAAAATATTTTGCATAGCTAAAAACAAACTAAAGTCTGTCTGTACTTTTATACAAAACAGTGTATCACATTCGTTTCAGATATCTCATAAGCAGAGATCACATAACTACGAAGAATTTATGGCAGTATGTTATAAAATGTATGAAATATAAAATTATTTAATGGTTGTAAATTGTATTCGTGTAATACATGCTGGGTATGATAGTGAAACAACACTAATTGAAAAAAGGGGTACAAGACCATGAATTCTGTCAAACTGAAGTAGATGACAAAAAACAGATTAAATATCTCTAGCATATTAAGGAGCAGGCAAATGTCATCATACCATATACATCAATGTATTTTCCTTATCAGTTGAATATGAAATAAAGGTGAAATTGTATACATTTACATTTTGTTTGCCAAAGTATAGCTTGACCTAGCCATGGATCCAGTAAAATACTTGGGTGTGATGCAATCATGTAAGCAGCAAGCAATCATACACCTTTAGTAACATGGAATAGTTCATACTGTACACTGTATTTTTGTTCATTCCAAGCAACTTCATCAAATAGAGGCTTTTCCATCTTTAACAGGTCTGTCTATCGGTCAGCTTCAAACAGGATTTTGCCCTGATTAGCCTTTGTTGTGCTAATTCTACTATTCCACTTGTTTCACTACAGTGCAAAACCTATTTTTTTGCTATAGCGAAAGAATTGCCTTACTACTCATCATTTGCGACCACAACAGATGGTGGTCAGTGAATAATGTATTGAACACAGCACCACTAAAATAACTGTAATCAAATGTGCTTAGAAGGTCAAAATGTGACAGTAGATCACAGGTGAGCAGCCTTGCATGTGGCCTCACACAGGCTTTTGGTCAGAAAAAAGGGAGCAATCTTCCCAGACTAATTGTCTGTTCATAGCTTGGGGAATCTGTAATCAGGTCATTTGTTGCAATGACAGGCTGCAGAGGTGAGCAGAGACGCACAGCAGCAGTCTGATCACACACTGACTGCCACCCCGCAATCAGGCGCGCGCTCTCTCTCTCTCTCTCACTCTCACACACACACACACACACACACACACTGTCCTGGTGGTCATCTGGTGCACTTTATTTTACACTTAAGCACTTTCTTTCTAAACTTTGCATCTCCTTTTATTTGTTCGACCTCACTTAACAGTATATTTCCTTTTCATTTAAATAAAGCACTCTAAAATAAATAAACCTGCCTTGTTTGTATTTTTACACAAATTGTTGAATTATTTTATCTGTTTACATTAGACTGATCTGTTTATCTTACATAATAAATTCATTTTTCCTGTAAGTGCGATGTAACTGTAGTTCATTTTACTTGTTTGAAAGGAAACATATTTTTCCTCATTTACAAAAGGGACCAAACTCAGCTCTCTGAAATAAATGCCAGGTATTTCAAGATAAAGTCTAAGGGAAGGATTTCAGTGGATAAAGAAATACTCAGAATACATCTTACAGAAAAGATATATATTTACAAAAACAAAAAATAACAGCATGGATTTATTCTCTCAAAAATTATTCAGAACAAACAATGAATTAAGACTCTCCATGTTCATCTACAATTAAAACAAAGACAACACTGATGAACAAAAATGACCATGGTCCTCAGGTATATTCCCTCGGAATTCGATAGTGGAGTGAAGTTAAGTAGTGAAGGCTTTGCTTGTGAACGTGTGTGTATGCATGCAAGTGTGTCAAAACGGAAACTCTGGCACATCTGTGGATTGGAACTCACTTGCTCTCTTTAGCAAGGCAGCTTTAACTGCACTGATCTTTCCATCCAATTCAGTCAGGCTACAGCTCTGCCAAAACAAGACAGTGTTTCAGTTTGTGAACTTGTAATAGCATTTCATTAATACAGTGCAAGCAAAACTTACCTGAGAACCTGAAGATTTAGGCCGTTTGTGTAAATAACTCTGAAAATACACATAATGCTGATTAAAGTGAAAGAAAAAACAAAGCAACATGGTTTCTCCAAGAAGAGTATCAGTATCAGCCTTAGTATCAAGAAAACAAAACCTTCAGGTAAAAATGGACACATCTGCTGCAGGCTTGTTTTTCATTTTCTGGACTTATATTTTCCATGTCTGAAAGAGGGTGATTACATTGACTGCAAACTGGCTTTCATCAGCAGTAGGCAGACAAGCCAGTCTTCACACTGTACTGATTAACACTGTGCAGAAGAGGCCATCAACATTCACTCTGACACCCAGTGTCCCCCTCATCTATTCTGTCCATCGCCTCTCATCAGCTACTAGCAACTCAGCTTAATTTCAATCACTTTTCAGCGTAGATATAAACACATTTGGGAACGAGATCAAATGGCCCCCACGACAAGGGTTTAATTAATTCATGGGACTTGCTAAAAGCAATAGCACAAAGTAAAAAGATCAGCATATTTTACAGTGTACTCAATGCCCCACTTTATAGGCACTACACACACACGCGCACACACACACACTTACTAAAGGACATGGAAATCAACTAGCTCTCAGCTCAGCACTGAACTAAGTGAAGCCAGTGTGAGGAGGCGTAGAATGGTTCAAGAGCACTTACTCAGCTAACTTTGATGGGCTACAATCTGACATGGATAACAAATTCTGAGGAGAGGGGAAAAAATATCACTCATATCAGCTTTTAATGGCTTTGAAGAACTCTCTGGTTGACTGTCGCGAGTGGAGGAAAAAATACACATAAGCCAAAAGTCTGCAGGACAGCAAGAATATGTATACTGTAAGAGATAGAGTGGCAAACAGAAGCTAAAGTGGACATGCACTTCAAAAGCCACTGGCACCAGGAAGCCACTGTATTAATGCTAATATAGGCAAAACTTCCAAAACATTGTCCTTACACGCAAATAAATTCCTGCCTAGTACTGTTATTTCCATAGGCTGTACACACTGTATGGATAAACGAATACATTTCTATAGAACTTGATATATTAGGAAAACACTTTCTTTCCATGACACTTGAGAAATGTTTCATAATAACTCATTCTGCAACGCAAATTACTTATGGTTTTCAACATATATAGTGACTGTTTCAAACACGCTGTTTTGAAACCTAGAAACCTAGAGTGCTATGCTCCACTGAAGAATTCAATTTCTATTTATTTTCACCCCTTACAACATACAAACACATCCTCTCCATTTCCCTCTCCAGTACTCACTGTGGAGTGGAAGTACTCCGGGGAAAGACCCTCAAGCTCTAGGATTCGATCCTCTAGCTTCTTCAGCCGCTGGTAAATGCTTTGAGGTACAGGACCTGCTAAAAGACAAACAACACATAAGACTCGCAGGGGATCCACATTAAAGCAACGAAACACTGATCAACCACAATATTAAAATCAATGACAGGTGTCACTGTAAGATGGTGCTCAAGGGGATATATTGGACATTAAGACAATAATTATAATAGCTAGATGCTGAAGCCAGAGTATCTCCAAAATGGCAAGTCTTGCAGGTTGTCCTAGTATGGTAGTGGTTAGTACACACCAAAATAGTCCAGGAAGGGTCTGAGAAACATTGGTGTACATATCAGTAGCTACATGATCTTTTAGCCTGGAATTATGTTCAATGCACATGTGACCACAGGCTTGCACACAACCAATGGACAGTTTCTCATGGGAGCTGACCTGCGGTTAGCTTCAAGTGGGCCTCTACATTGTGCAGCCGTTCTTCAATGGCGGGGTTTCCACAGTTTCTGCTGAATGAGCCCTGCTGCTGCTCTCCCTGCTCAGAGTGTCCCCCTCTGGTCTGGGGCCCATACGTATTCACCACTCGTGTCACTACAACAGTAAATCATAATCAACAACACAGTCTGTACAACAACCAATTTGCACATTTTAACCCATTACACCCCAGTTGTTGTTGGTACAATTGCACTTATGCATGTGTCTGACCTTTGACATGACTCTTAAAACCAGGATATGGTGTGAAGACGGCATCTGTTCTGGCACAACTGTTTTCTGTAGGAAATGAATTAAGAGACAACTCAAGAACAAACCCAAAATTCACTCCCTGCACCCCCACTTACACATAAGATGGGCAAATAAAAAAAATAATAATCTAGAACAGCTCCAGTGCTCCTTGGCATGGTTTCTATAAGGCTCTTGAAGTGCACTGGATGAACGAAATACATATAAAAAGGTATTAATGATGTTTGACACACCTGGCCAGAATCTCCCATAATAGTTCATTTTGGTTGAGATGACTGTGAAAGCCCACACCAAAGATGTTGTATTTAGAAATTCAGTGCCCTGTGGACAGGTACACGGTCATTCTGGAAGAGGCCATTCCTATTTGTATCCACCTGGGTCAGTCACCTCAGAAAGAGCTGCTCCACTGTTTTCTTATATACTACACCAATCAACAAGCATCACACTTACGTATTGAAGTAATGATTTTCAAATAACAAATTTACTAACATTTACTCAACCCTTTTTACTAAAAGCTCCCCAATAGATCTTTGTCTGTCTTTTAGTCACTAATCCTACTGAAACACTGGCCAGTTGAGCTGTTTCAATGACTGAAGCTCCCATCATCTGTGCCCCCTCTCTTTAAAAGCCCCCCCTCTAGATCTAAAATCAAGATTAACAATGCCTGTTTGGTAATTCTGCATGTGACAGAGAGCACATTAGGAAGTGTCTGATGCAGTACAACTTTACAGAAGCATTTGCACTTATTGGTTTTCTACTTACTTATTTGGGTTTTCCTTTAATTTGTCACTCATCTGTGTGACAAAGGGCAAAACTGCATAGGTGTCTGAATTTTTCCCGTTCTTGAAATTACCCAGAGTGTTATGAGTTTGAGCTTAGCTAGTCATATTTTAAAGCAGTCTTTTAGACTGTTCTTTGAGTGGCGCAGTCTGACTTCTTGCCAATGGAAAATCAGCACTTTCCCAAACATTGGCAGTCACTCAGTAGGCCTCTCCCCCTAACCCCCCACCCCAACAACCCTCTTTTGGTGCCATCCCATTCTCACCCTGATTGCAGTCTATCACATTGCAAAACTCTCGCACATTGTTTTCATTGATCTCCAGTTGTTTGCGCTCTATAAATGCAGATATGCGCCGTTCAATCTGAGAGAAAGAGAGAGAGAGAGATATAGAGATAGGGGGGGGGGGGGATCAATCCACTGTCATCTTTTTACTGTTTAGTGATAACAAGGAACAGAATGCTATGGGGGTTACATGAATTATGAGTGAGCAGTGGACACAATTATACCACCTATCAACACACACACACATACACTTTTGGGACTAATAATGGTTTATCTTACATACATGCAGGAGGACAAAAACATATTTGTGATATTTGTGTGCATGTACGTACATATATATTTGTGCATAAACAATATAAAAACGGCGTCCTTGTCTTTCTTTCACATGCAATTTCAGAGGAATGAGCATCCACTTCATGATGTTATGAGGGCCTGAACCTCTCTCAGGACTCTCCAATGGGGCACCAATTCAGTTCTTGCTGAAGGATAGCAAGTACTGAGAGAGCCCTCTGTTCAGACTGGACTGAGCTACCTCCCAGACCCACATCAAGAATCAGAATAACTCAGCCATTAAATTGAAGACCTCCTAAGGCTGATTAGATTTAGACAAGCAACAGGTTTAGGTTTAGATTTAGACAGGCAACACTTCAGGTATAAAAAAATAACACTCTGAAGCACTAAGTGAACAGATTTGGAATATCACTTGTTTTAATTTTTTCTGATCCTAGGGATGGTGACATTTTTCAAATTGCCTTCATTGTTGTTTCCATCAGACTTCTCACTTTCCCCAGTTAATTACAAACCAGAGTTTGTATTCTACATTCAGTCATCTCAAAACTCAAAACACACCTAGCCAAGACACAAAACACAACAGATCACTGTTGAAAGCATCTTGCTGCAATGCCAACAGCTTCACTAGGCTCTACATTTTAAAACCTAAACATTTATTTTGAGCTCAGGACAGAACAGATATTTTTATAAATCAAAAACAAAAGTTTGTTACAAACTATAATGTATGTTTTGTGCTTATTCATTTTGACCTAAGCCATGCTGCAAACAGTTACTGTCATTGTCAACAGGTCTGTGGAAATTAAGAAATGACCAAGCCACTTTATAAACATTTTGACCAAGTTCATCTACTTACAGGTAAACAGCAAAGCCACAATTCCATTTGCACATTAAGTATTACCTGCCCATCTCAAACTCTCATATTTTAATTATTATCAGTTTCTTTTAAAATTCTTCCTTTACAAAAAAAGGGGAAAAATTAAATAACTCTGACCATCTGTTTTTTGTCTTTACCAAGAATGCTTGGATTTGTGGCACAGTTTTATTCCCTTAAAGTGAATCACATTCCTGCAAATACTTACCTTAAATTCTTGAATTATGTGGATTGAAAAAATCAAGATATTTTGAACACAACACTACATTCACAACATTCTGAAACTATTATTGCATAGGAATTGATGAATGGAGCCTGCTCTGAAAAAAACTATGCTGATTTCATGATCCATTTTTCTGCCAGTTCTAGTGTCTTACTCAGACATCTGTATCTTGGACTGCACAGTACCCTGAATGCAACAGCTTTAGGTAATCTGGAATGTATTCAATGAAATAATTCAATCCTCTGCTCTCAAAAATCAAGTAGATATATCTGACTCCACAAACTCAACTGAACTAATAATAGTGAAGTTCTGTCAAAGTTCTGGACAACACTGCAGCATACTATACATCACAGAACTTTACCTCAGCTTTGCCAGCTTTAATCTGAATAATGCTGTCATCAACGTGGGTCTTCACAGCCTCTTTGGGGGCAACCAGGGTTCCAGCGCGGTCTTGTGATGTCGTAGGAATATGCCCTGAGTCTACCTCCATGTCTTGTTCTGGCGTTGTTGCCAACTCTTTGCTGGGTCTTCCTATTGTTTCACTATTGGCTGAGGTACACAGAGCCTCTGACTGCACAATTTGTTTCAGTTTTGAAGATATTGACTGGGAGAAGGAGGAAAGCATGTGTAAAATACAGTAAAATAAAAGTTACAATAGGCTGCCACAAACTTTCTGATGTTTATGAGTAAGCTATTTAGTGCATGTGGCAAAAGCACCGAAAGCTTATATTGCGGTGTATGTCTGTAAGGAAATCTGCTGAATATGTACCTGTAACTTGCAGATGTGGTGTTGTAAACACTGGTACACGTGGGAAGGCTTCAAGTCAGAGGAGTTATCAGTGCTCACGTTGGCAGTGATGCTTAACACTCCGGGGCATAATTTTAGCTGGAAACCATAGTTATAAAGTGATTAAGAGCTTCTTTTACAGGAACGCACTTTGTTTACCTTCTGAACCGGAGACACATATTTTCAGATATTAACGTGATTTAACATGGTTAATGTGTCTACAGGACTGAGATATATATCTATCTATATATATCTATATATATATAT
>JBBPDB010000001.1:39191680-39210626 GCA_037974465.1 Brachypetersius altus | reverse complement strand
CAAAGACAAGACACAGAGGAAACAGAAAAGAGAAAAAACACACACGCGCACACACACACACACACACACACACACACACACACACACACACACACACACACACACACACATACGAACACACAAACACACATCTGTTTAGAATTAATTCCTATGGAAAGTCAAGTCAAATGTCACATGGTTATCTTTAGCTGACTGTGTGCAATCAGGCTTAAGACAGGAGTGTGGGGCATGCTAACATTAAGCAGGGTCTACAACAATACTGGAGAACATGGCTTAGGTGCTAGCTTGATTTAGAAAGGTGGCTGACCATATGCAGTCTGTTTTCCCTGGTGTATTGGAACAGCATGTTCTAAACACACACAGGTGAGTTTAGGCCTCCTAGTCTGAGCAGATCCACTCATGGAAAACACAGCTTGGCTGTCTATGGTGATATTATAGAGGCCCAGACATTTCACACTGCTCACTTTGAGACTGCTAGGCATAAACCTAAGCACCTGTGTATAGTGTAATCATGTTAAAATGTGAGGTGAACAAATTCATAACATCAGCAACTTTATCTAAACAGAAAAATACAATAAAGAAGATGCAGACATCATATTTGTGTTTGCAATTGCTGAGTATGTAAGGTGTCTAAAAGTGGCACAATGTTCATAACATCCATCAAACCTTCTCATTTGCAGTGGTTTGATCAGTCATGGCCTCCCTTGTTGAAAGAGGAAAAGAAAAAATTCTTTAAGCATTAATGAGGTCAGTGACTCATTTTATGACAGAACTAAAACAAAATATGGCATTTAAGAGCAGGAGGTACAAAGAGACGAACATGCAAACTATAAGTTGTTACCCATGTATATGGGGATGGCTAAAAATGGACCCAGCCATTTTGTTCTCCAGCATAGTCGTCTCAGGCGTGTAAACAGTCGGGAGCGAAAGAAAAAACAGAGAAAATGAGATGGAACTTGAATAGAAAGAGACACAGAGAGAAGCAGGGAGGCAATGGTATTTTCAGCGAGGTAACATATATTTTTTAATACAGATTCACCACAAAAAATTCAACATAAGGGCCAGCATGGTACACAGGGCAGCCTTCTGGCCACATGGCCAGAAATAAGGAATTTCAGACAGAGGTTAAACTACCAAGTAAATATTTCAGTGAATGAAATGCCTCCAAAACCAGCTGCAGAGTACTATAATTAACTTAATAAAAAAGTTTAGTAAAAAAGTACATAAAAGTTTAATTGTATGCAACATATATGCTTAATGAAAAACTCTTTAGATAACTTTTCATCTGGAAAAAAGTTAAACAAGTAAGCAGGGGAAAGAGGTGGCTTTGTTCCCTCTTCTCATATTTGCATTTCTCAGTTTTGTTATTTTAACTTGTGCTGAGTTATGCTGCATCACCCGGCAGGCCCGAAGAGCTGAGTGACAGCTTGTTGTTAGCTCATGCAACTGTGATGGCTGACAGGCATCCACAATGCTTCAGCACTAAGTGTTCTGAGGAGAAGGAAGGGACACAAGGGAAAAAAAGAACTGAATCATAACTAGTGTGGGCATGAAGAGTGACCACATTATTTTCAATAAATCAAATATAAAAATAAAAAATAAGGGCTAAAATGTCATTGCTGTTGGGATTTTAAAAAGGATGCCAATGTTAAAATGAACATATTTTTTCGATTAATGATAGAAATACTAAGGCAGAAAACACACACATCACATTTCATTCATTTTAATCTGTCCATTAAAAAATGCTGTTTCATTATTTTATCTGTAATATTAAACTTGCAACAATGTTTTGATGAAAGTTGCAATAAAACTTCACATCAGAATGCCCACACTGAACAGAATTCCAAATTAATTACGGACATTAATAGTTCAAGGACTAAATTAGAAAAGAGTCATTTTCTTCCATGCAATTTTTATAATAATAGATATCCCATGGGTTCCCCTCACTATGTTTATGAATTTGTATTGTTTACCTCTTTAAAGTTTGTTATTCATTTATTCTTCATTGTATGTAACGTTTACTTGACATCATGTTAAACTACTTATTTATTAGTTGCATGTAACACATTAGAGTACTTGAGGCTTTTAGTATTATTACACATTCAATTGAATGGTACAATATTACCGCCTAAAATACTGAGTTGTCTTGAATTTCAAGCACTTCGGAAAATAAAAGCTGTCTAAATGTAAAATTAATCATGAAAAGTAAAAGTACAAACATTAATATCCGAAGGCATATATATCATGTTTCTTATTCACATTTCACAATATGCATCAGCCACAATGCTTAACAAGTGCCCATCATTAAATCATCAGACAAACCAGAATTAGGAAGCTGAAATTTATACTGTATTGTTCATACTTATTGTAAACTGAAAATGTTGTTATTTACTGTTGGGTTGCCTTTTACAGTGAGTGAGTGGTGAGCGTGTGAGAGCCTAGACTGGGTGTGTAGTGCTTCTGTGGTTGCAATGCAATGAGAATTAACTGTGATAGCA
This sequence comes from Brachypetersius altus, assembly GCA_037974465.1. NCBI lineage: Eukaryota > Metazoa > Chordata > Actinopteri > Characiformes > Alestidae > Brachypetersius > Brachypetersius altus. Next base: position 39,208,128 of record JBBPDB010000001.1, on the reverse strand, counting down.
TGTTCCCCTCATTGGAATCCTAACGTCAGGGGAAAGAATATATGATGAGAATTTCCTAGAAATGATCTTATGCTAAAATCAATAAGGACTGGAATGAGATGGTGCAATATTACTAAGACAAGATCCGGACGCTGGAAAGAATTCATGTCACTGTTGTAGAGGTGAAGAATGTTTGTGGATACAATGTTGAAGTATGAGCCAAGTCTGGAATATAATTGTAATTTACCTGTTTTCCCCTTTGGGACATGATGGCAGTGTGTGTGTTTTGAAAGTTCTGGTTTCCATAACACTTATAGATTGAACACAGATTGAAATAAATTTGACAGAGTAAAGAAGGCCTAAGTGCTGAGGTCCATGGCCAGCATGATGACTGTAGCATGATGATCCTCATCACCAGTTTCTTTGAAGCCAGCCAGAGACGTATTCATACACTAGCAGCATGACTGCACCTCCTACACACAAAGAACAATATAGTGCAATCATGTATGAACAGTTATCATACAATAAATGGGAATTTTTTTTTAACTTCAGATTACCTGGTCCAAGTCTCATGACCTTGGGTATCAGTCCTTTATACAATGCAAGATATCTACAAAAAATATAAATACAAATAAATAAAATGACAACAAAAAAAACTGAAAGTGTACAAAATAATAAACTAGATTACTGGGATTATTTCTCTCAGTACATTTATGACATAATATAACTTAATTTATAGAAAACATATGAACACACACACTGTGATGCTTAGATACGTACAGGGTCCTAAAAGTTGTGTACCTGCCCCTAATGTGTTCAATATGATCTCTTGCTCTGGGCCTGGCACTCTCCTTGTCCCAGCCTCTGTCCCCTGCCTCTGCTGGCGTTAATAAGGATCGAGCCACTTCCTTTCTGCCCCGCTGTCTGATTAAACTGACCTGCCGAGCGCCGTGTGCCTCGTTAGGACCTGCTTAACAACGTCTCCCATAGGGACCACTAATTAGCTAGGACTGTGTTGTGTTAGAGGGCTGGACAGGATAAGGTGGGGGTGGGGGTTCCCTCTCAGCACCCCCAAAGCTCAAATGGCTACAGTGTCTCACTCATATACACAGAAACAGATACACACACACAGATCCATGCACACCCAACCCCACCTTAACATAGGCCCCAACACATCTAATAATGAGCACCTCACTAGTCTCTGAGAGCAAAGTGAAAGGATCAAATAAAGGTCCTCAAGACTCATAAAAGCAATGATTTCACCCATAAAGCTTCCCATGAGTCCTCTCAACCAAAATAGATTCTGCACCCACTATAAAGATTGTATCCCCAGCTATACAAATACACAGGTAAAATAATCACTATACAGTATATAAGTATATAAGCAGTCATACATGCAGGGTATAGCATGAACCATTTTAACTTTTCCTCAGCAAGTTAATGGAGATCAGTTTAATGTAGGGAATCAGGTGCAAGAAAGTGGTTGAAATGAGTGAAAAGACTAGAACAACTAAAAAAATCTTACAGTTATGATTATGAGGTCTCAGGCATTTCTTTGATCCTTCTTTTGTCTATAAACCTGCCGGCAATTCTGGTCAGTTTATGCATCTTATCACGACACCTGACTGCTCACCCCTCTTCATGGTACACCAAGGCCATTGTCTGGAAGCAGCTGCGGTACTTTATCTCCCCTGGGACTGGCTGGGGACCCTGAATACGGCTCTTCGCCACATCAAAAGGAATGTTCACACAGGACGAGATGGTTCCAGAAAGCAAACCTATGGCAAACTTTCTCACAAACTCCAGACGAGGGTTCTGTCAGAGAAGAAAGTATAGAATACTACACTATAATGTGGTATAATATAGTATAGTAAAGTACAGTTATTTAGTCATTTATGGCATGTGAACACATGCTTGGAGTTTACCTGGATGGTCTCAATACAAAAAATAAAAACAATACATCAATAAAATAAGATCGATACAGACATTTGGAGGAGGATATAAGTAAATGAATGCTGAGTGTTGGCGAAAGTAAGTTGTAGGATTTGTATTATATACATACCCATGAACACACACACTGCATACACTGTTTTACAAATCTGAGCATCATTCCAATGTTTATGTATAAAAACAGGGACTTTAGAGCTAACATGAAAAAACAACAGGCATAAACAAGCATGCAGAATACAAAATAATAAATTATGCAAAGAAAGGTATAGCTCTGAATTTGACTTACTGGAGCCAATAAAGGGTGGGGGCAATTGTCATTGTTGCAGAAAACAGAAACAGAAAGAGGCGTCTGGTGGGAGAGGTGGGGCGGGTTGTGGATATGATTGCAAAGCTGGCATGAAAGCTCTGATCATTTTATGGTAGCGGGGGGCAGATTAGAGCTTCCTGAGAAAATCACTGTTCCCCTATTGGCTGAGGGGGAATCACATGGCACAGGCCAGCCTTTGAGATTGGGATTTATAAACAGGGTACATGCAGGCAGACCGGGGAGGCATATGGGGACAATTTAGGTAATTGGGCTGTGACTCGGCACCGGGGTATTACAGTACCAAAAGAAGCCCAGACCCACGCGGCTCTGACAGCTAATTGGCCAGCAGAATATTTTTACAAATGACAGCAGACTCTCTAGACCAGAACTTTCTCGAAGTAAGAATGATGAGATCGATCGACACCTAATCCAAAAGATGACCATAGAAGATGGTCATTTTAGAAGACCATAGAAGATGGTTGTTTAGAAGATAGGAGGAGCTATCTTCTAAACAAATAGCACTAGGAGCTACTTCTTCATCAGTCACTCTTTCTAGTAGCCGTCATTCAAAAATCATTACACTGTATGTACCATGTCAAATACCCCCTAGAGTTAAATGGAATAAAGAACTATGATTGCGGAAGGAGATCTCAATGCAGCAATACTGTACAACGGTGTGCAATCCACACAGTTAAGACCAGTATGCTTTAATGGGGCCAGAAACCACTGAAGGAGATGAATCACTGATTAATCCTGATCTGGCTATATGGATCTTAATCTCTGTACAATGACTTAGCCCATCTGGTAATCACAGGGGGAAATCAGATGCTCCACCTAAAACCTCAAAAGGCTTCAAAGGCCAGCTCTCCCCAAGAGCATTGTGTGCTGCTCCAGACTCCTTCCTAAAATGGATGACCAAATCAGGTAGCTTCAGGCCTTGTCAAGCAACTTCTCAGGCCATGACATTCTCTGACTAAATTTAGAGAAGAAACATGAAATCCTCACCAGGTCTTACACTGTAAGTTTCTCCCACCAAAACAATTCCACTGCCTGCTTCCAATTAGTTCAGTGAAGTTAATCTAATGCTCTAGTTTATGTATGTGGAACAGGCATATGGTACCAGTTCCATTAAACAAAATTAACTTTTGTTTGGGAGTAGAGAGTCGTGCCGGATGTGTAATGCGAACCATTGAGGATGTGACAGAGAGCTAACAGTGTTTCACTAGTGTCCCCATTCATTACAATGTAAATCTTCTCAGACCCCAGTGGCTCGTGGATTTTCAAGGTTTCAGTGGAATCTAATGGTAAATAAGTCCCACCTGTGAAACATGTGACTGCCTACTGTGATAGTATAGTTCTCCACTTCAAAATGACGGACATAACACTGTGGCCAATCACAGCCTTTGAAATAAGTTTTCACTTTGTTCTATTTTATGTACTGAGCAAAGACCTTGAGTGAGACTTCTTCATACATAAAACGCATAACATAATATTTACTAGTATTTATTAATAGCATTTATTTTTATTTTATATTTCATTATTCATCTACAAGTGCACAGAAGGTAGGGGCATTAGCTTGTTAGCTTGACCACTTACTAGCCATACCCACCATCACACAGCCATGCTTGCAAAAAAATCCCTGCTGGTATGACAGAGTGATTAACAACTTCACCAAGAAGACCAGGAGGGTAGAATTAATTTATAAGGTGAGAAAGAGGTTAGATGTGTTTTCTTGGGATTTAGAAATATTGTTTATGATGTAGAAAAAAAACCTACATAATAAAAAAAAAACATTACTATTATGTGTTTGTAAGATATGCACAAAATATTTTGTGATTTAACACTAACTATGAGGAGATTGGGGGAAGAGCAGGAGAGACAAAGATACATCAAAATGTGAGGCAGCAAAAGTAGAACATGGAGGTAAAGTACTTAGGGCAAGAAAATCAAGCTGCCCAGGGTGCACGGCGAGGTACTGAGTTTGTTTGCGGTGCGCACCGGGGGTGAAGGGTGGTTTGTTTCACCAAAAATATTGACAAGGAGCCGTCACTGCTCCACCCCACCCCTTCCTCCCCCATTCTTATTCTCTTCAATTATGCAACCAATTATCTAATTAGTTTGATTTCTAAAATTCTCTCTATAAAAGATATATGTATTATATAAGTACATTCTACACTTTACACTGCTCCGCTATGAATCTCGTTTTAATCCAGAACAAATCTAAATCATAAACATCAATCACTCAATCAGTTTTACTGTGAATTACCTGGCTTGCAGGAATGGCATCTTTAACATTGAAGTAGAAGCCAAAGTAGATCATGTTAAAGACACCATGGCGTCCCAGTGTGGAGGTAAGTCCCTTATTAAGACCACGCAGACCAAAGCCATCTGCGTTAATGATCATTCGAGCCTGCGTAAATGTGGAGGGCTGCTGCATGATGAAACAAAGACCAGAAGTTTTATTAACAGGAAGTGAGCATGCATTTTGGAGAAAATCACAAGATGTACATTAGATAATGATACTTGTCTCAAAACATTGTTGTCTTACCACTTTGAAGGAATCTCGGTTGGCCTGTAGGCTCACTTTTACTACCTCAAATGGATTAACCACCAGAGCTTCGGTTAAACCTGAGCCCAGTCCAGCCACAGATAGAGCCTGATCCAGACAGACATTCAGACATGCTTATGTTACTAGGTTACAGGCCACAAGATGAGGTATAAGGTCAAAAGAGGTACAATAAAGACAGTTTGCAAACAGACAATATATTTCAGACAACTTAAACATAGAGGTATGAAAGTCAGATCAACATCATAATTCAAGCTGCACAATGTAACGATGACATTTCACTTCTTAAGAATCTGGTTGTCTAGACAAAAGGCTTGTCTTAAGCCCTCTTCTTAAACCCTCTTACTGAATGAACTTCTCCCGTCATTCATTTTCACAAAAAAAATGTGTTCATAGAAAAAAACACAGCTGAAATAACTGTCTCTGGTGAAATTACTAAAACAAAGGTAAACCAAATACCAAAAGTTTAACAGAGGAATTGTGCTTAAAATAATGGCTTATGTGTTTTGAATTCTTCATTTTCTTAAATATTCTTTGAGTTTACCCTATTACAGTATCATTTCCAGCCAGCACGATCTATGCTTAAGGTACCTGCAGATGTATTAGCTGGCAATTACACTGTGTGTACATATGCATAATGTATATGCAGCGGATGTATGTGTACGTTGCCATGTAAATCTATGGCTGTGAGTGCTGCTGTACTGGTGTAATGGGAAAATGTCAAGATTGTACATGACCCTCATTACTCTTCCTTCGTCTCTATCCCAGTCACATTGCACCGGGCCATCTCCTCAAACAGGCCTGGACCGTGTTTACACAGTCAGCCATTCACTCTTTCATTACTTATTTGTATTATTACTCTACATGTTCTCATCAATCAGCCTGAGTCCTCTCAGCTGTACCCAACAGGAGGAGGGGTGCTCTGCCATGCTACTCAAACATGCTCCAGTCTAATGATCTTACTCAAGCTAATTTTCTCATATGTTCCCTATAGTACCCTCACATTCTTCACCTCCTCTGGGCACAAAATACTCAAGGAGGAGAGAAGAGGTGGATGTCTGCAGAGACAGAGAAAGATAAAAGAAAAAGAGAAATACAGAAGGGGATAAGATAGATAAAAGAGAAGGAAAAGGAGAGGGGAAAAAAAGAGTGGGAGTAAGGAAAAGGAGAAGGGAAAAAAGAGTGAGAGAGAGAGACAGAGACAGCTGAGCAAGAGGTAGCTCATCCATCAAGCCTGAAGCCGCTCTGACAGAACAATGTCACCGTAATGGGTTGCTCACACACCTTGCTGACTAGCACCCATTTCACTTTACACCTCCTTCAATCCGCCAGCAGCTGAAGACAATGTTAGGCTTATAGTCAGTGGCAGTGTATTAACTGATGATTGCATACCATTGTCTGTGACTGTGTGTACATGTGAGTCTTGTCTCCTTAGACAAGCTTTAAAATAAAATGCAATAGGCCTTCACTGTTCAAGAAAATATTTGTAAACTTAGGATGTGTGTAGCTTTGTGTGTATATGTTAGTTAAGCATGCAATATGACTTACCAAGCCCTGAGATAAGGGAGTGAAACTCAGCAGTTTCTTGTATTGCTCAAAGGTAAAAAACTGTAGAGCAGATCAGGACAAATGAGCTGTCATTGTCAGGAAGTGTATTCAGACTAACACACACACACACACACACACACACACACACACACACACACACACACACGCACACTCATATTCAAGGCATGTCACTACCCTTAGCAAACATAGTGCTTACACATTGTTTTTAAGATAAAACTCACACAAACCAACAAAGTCTAAAACAGATGTTCGAATGTGCACACACCACTGAGATAAGAGTTGAGTATGATGTAGTGGTCTTTTGCCAATATATTTATAATGTATTTATAATTTATGAGATGAGTCAAGTAGGTTTACTGTCATTTTAAGCATATACACATGGCATAGTAAAAATGAAACTTTTTCCAGGGCCTTTTTTTTTTGGTGGAACCCAAACAAAAAACAGAAACACTACACAACTACATAAGTATAGGCAGGACAGGACAATGCAGAATGTTTTTTGTTTATGGCAGAAATAGTTTAGGTATGTCTATGCCTTTGTGTTTAATCAGACAATTCCGTTCTGATTAAAGAGTCTGATGGCCTGGGGTTGAGAAACTATTTCTAATACTGGCATTGTGTACTACAGAACCTTTCACCAGATGGAAGGAAGAAAAAGTGGTTGTGACACGGGTGTGTGGGGTTATCCACGAGGCTGGGGCCTTTGCAGATGCAGTGTGTGGTGCAAATGTCCATGACAGAGGGGATAGAGACCAAAACGATCTTGTCAGCTGTCCTCTCTAGGTACTGCAGGATCATCCAAGGTGGGGAACTACAGAGAATGATGCAGCTACAGAGAATCCCTCTCTAGCACATGGTGAGGATTGGGGGGCACTGGTTCTACGCCAGTCTTTTGCCATTGCACCTCCTCTCTGTATGCACCATTGTCGTTTCTACTGATTAAACCCACCACAATGGTGTCATTAGTGAACTTGATTATGTGGTTTGAACTGTTCATTGCAAAACAATCATAGGTCAGCAGCATGAATAGCCCTGAGGGGCTCCCGTGCTCAACATAGTGGTGGAGGCGATGTTTCAATCAATCCTGACTGCTTTCCTGATGCTGAGGAAAAATGGTGTTGAATGTTGAACTGAAGTCCATAAACATATAAGAATCCCTTTGTCCAGATAAATGAGGGCCAGGTGTGGGGTAGTGGTTATAGGATGATCCTCTGAAGGTCTGGGACAATACATAAACTGAAGGAGGTCCTGTGAGCGGACTGGTTATGATGTTATGTGCCTCATGAGTAGCCACTTGAAGCACTTCATGACATTGGGTGTAAGGGCAATCTGACAGTAGACACCGAGGTAGGACACCTAAGACTTCTTTGGCACAGAGATGATGGCGGTGGCTGTGAAGCATATTGGAACGACAGTGGTACACAAAGTGATATTGTATAAAAGTAATTCAGTGCATCCGGAAGGGAGGCCAATATTACACACTTATGTCATTATGTGATCTTTAATGCTGTAGTATATACAGTGAGGAACATAAGTATTTGAACACCCTGCAATTTTGCAAGGGGTCTGAAATTCACATTTCAGGTGCATTCCCACAGTGAGAGATAGAATGAGAGACAAAAAGTTCTATTTGGTCTCACCTGACCTCTGGATCATCCAGATGGTCATTGGCAATCTTCAGATGGGCCTGGACATGTGATGACTTGAGCAGGGGGACCTTCTGTGCTTCTGTGATTTGAAACCATGACGGCATAGTGTTCTACCAACAGTGACCTTTGAAACTGTGGTCCAGCTCTCTTCATGTCATTGACCAGCTCCTCCCGTGTAGTTCTGGGCTGATTCCTCAGCTTTCTCATCATTGTGATACCCCACAAGGTGAGATCTTGCATGGAGCCCCAGTCCGAGAGAGATTGACAGTCGTCTTTAGCCTCTTCCATTTTCTGACAATTGCTCCAACAATTGATCTATTTTCACCAAGCTGCTTGGCTATTGCTCCGTAGCCCTTTCCAGCCTTGTGGAGGTCCACAATTTTGTCTCTGGTGTCTTTGGTCAGCTCTTTGGTCTCGCCCATGGTAGTAGTTGGAGTCTGCCTGACTGTGTGGTGGACAGGTGTCTTTAAAGAGCTCAGACAGGTGCTACTAATTAGGATTACTAAGTGGAGTAGAGGTGGACTTCTTAAAATGCAGAGTAACAGGTCTTTGAGAGCCAGAATTCTTGCTGATTGCAAGGTGTTCAAATACTTATGTGCAGTAGTGCAATATAAACAAATTCTTTAAAAATCATACAAAGTCGAAGCTGAGTCGACTAGTTGTTCAATGACGTCATCGCACGTGCAATTAAGGAACACAACATTAACAGTCAACATGACAATTAAACAAAACAAAACAAAGGGTGATACCTAAAATTTTCTGGTAATTTTAAGCGTACAACTGAGAGTCGGGAGCCGTGGCAGGACCATTCCCTGCAGTGCTAGCATTAGCCATGTTAGGTAGCGGATAATAATACTGAGTCTAAGCTAATAATACTGTTGTGAGTAGAAGAACACTTGGACTTGTTTGAATGACTTGTCTAAAGTGCCTTATTTCACATTACAAAATAAATGGTGAGCTGTGGGATCAACTAAATGTCTACATTTGGGTCCTGGCATGGAAAGGTTTGGAAACCTCTTGCATAGATGATACAGGAAAAAAATCTTCTTACCTTGACCGCTCTCTTTGGTGTTTCAGCTAGAATAGGAGGCAGGATTCCCTTGTAAAACCCATAAACTCTATAAACAGAATAAGGCATGTATTAGCATTTAAACAGTTTGAGGAACTGGTCGATAAACTATTGAATAACATCAGAACAAAGCATGACCACACTAGCAATTACAATGCGTTTATTTAAATCAAGTTCAGGACTGTAGAAATTTAGCGGCCAATCAATATCCAACATTTCTACTGTGATTTTTAACATGTGCACTACAATCCAAAACTCAAGCCCCTTCCACTACTGCACTCCAACCTTGAACTTTTCTGGAAAGAGACGCATCCATGAAATCAAAAGTGCAAAATGAGTTGCACATGATAGCCAGTTCAATAAATTCTATAGAAAGCCACCCCTATCTTTACTGACATATACACTGATTACGTTCACAGAGCTTCGACTGTATTTGGCTGTTTGTTTCATAGCAATTGTTTCCTGCCCAAAACAGGTTCAACTGGTCTAAAAGCTTCAACAAGTAAAACTGCAATAGAAAGTGGAAATAGAAGACACAAAAATCACCGGTCAAATTTCTGCAGTCTCATCATCCTAGATATTTATTAAGTTTGATTTACTAAACACATTTAACTGAAATCTTTTTTTTAAGGAAAACTACACCGAAAAGCAAATAAATCATTAAAGGTCCCAGAGGAAGATTCACATCTAAAAAAAGTGATATATAAAAGTGACATACACACACACACACACACACACACACACACACACACACACACACACACAAACTTGCTGTTTGCACACACATATATATATATATATATATACATACATACATACATACATACATACACACACACCCCTTAGTAAATAAGAACGCCAACTATTGCTACTAAGCAGTAATCAAACACCACAGCAAACAGACGTCTTCCCTTCATGTAAATGCTACAGCACATTTCCACTCACCCCAGGCAGACATGAGCAGACTGAGAAGCAGCCATTGTTTAGACAGCACACATATACATTTCTGCAGTTGAAACTTGACTCTGTTTTCTTAATCTTAATGTTAGAACAAGCCTGAGCACGGGAAACAACTTTCTCACTGTCTGCAACAACATTCCTAGCTTTATTTCAAGGGTGACAAGTTCTGTATCATTAGATTTTATTATGAATTCCATTTCGATTAATTCTATTAATTTAAATGAATTATCATTTAAATTCCTTAAAACAACTATTTGCTACTGAGTGTCATGTAATAAACAATGTCTGCCACCAGTTTAGCAATCCAATAAACAGCTAAAGTGTCTTATGACAGGAGCATCAGCAGTGTCACCACTGCCTTTGTTTAAATTCTCCAAGTCAGTCACATTATGGTAGGCAAGATATATGTAATAACTACTGGTGAATCTGTGAATGATGTGCCTAGAAAAGAAGGAGAGACAAAAGGTAGTGAGCAATAGGGGTATTTCTGAGTACTAGTCCGTGCATGTATTGATAATGAATACACACTTGTGGACAGAGAGGACAGTGTAGCGTGACTTCTGCGTGTAAACCCCTCCACACAAATGTATTGTGAAAACACGGCCTAGTAGTCAACAGAGATGATCTCTGCTGATTGCGTCAGGGTGTAAATATTATTGTTTCAGCAAACATAGATGGGTTGATTACCTTCGAGCTCTAGGGCAATGTGCCCATGCCGTGACCGCATCTTAAACTGCTCTGACCCACAACTAAATACTCCCACTCATCTCACAGGTTGACAAACAACTGCTCTTTCACCAGAATCAGGACATGTCAAATGCCAGAGGCCTCTACTGTTAGCTTATGGGTACTGTGGCAACAGAAAAGCTACAGTACTAACAGTGAGACTGACAGCAGAGGGCTTTCGCGAATGTGGGAGTTTATGCCTGAAACGGAAGCCCCTTCTCTGATGCATGCAAACACTGGCCACTCATTTCCCGGGAGTGGTTAGTCTGAGGAACCATCAGGTGGTGAGATAAAGCTCAGATTTGTAACACACACACTCACTGCTCCATTTGACTGAACCTGGTTTGAATGCTGATTTGACTCTAAATGTAAAGCACACACAAGGTCCCCACTAGGCCCTCATAAGCAAATCCCTCCCCATTTAGGATATGTCTGGGTCCAGCTGCCTGTGTTTGTATAGGTGTGATTTGTCTTTGATTTCCATAAAACTCATTTTCTCCTATTCATCCTAGAGCCACATAACTCAACATAACAAAAAGAGAGGAAGGAAACGACACATTAACCAAATTGGATAAATGGACAAAATGCTTAATTCCGGTCTGAGTAATGAATTTAACTTCAAATGATTAATGAACAGGAGTGGACATTATAAGTATTTTTCATTGCATTTTCATTTTCATTGAGTGTATACAGTTTAATCACACATTACAGTGAAAAAGGAGTACAGGTGTGGTGTAGGTGCCCTACAGTCAGTCAACAGCCAGCATGCTTGATCTGCAAATATTACTATTTACTATATGAAGCTCTAACCTTGACACTAGCTGAGAGTATTGTAATTCAGCAAGCCAAGGTGGCAAATTAGATCTGGCTATTACTAATCTTCAAAAACACAATTATGAAGTTGGGATTTTTTGGGGGTGATTTGTCAGTGTCCATATGCTCATGTTTCCGCCATGTAGTCAGTATATGTCCACTTGCACACATTATGTATACAGTCACATCTGTTTGTGCATATATATATGTGAATACGTGCCCAAAATTCTATGACTAAACATATTCTTTTAAAGCTTCACTTTATTCGATTGTAATTTTGTAATCAACATATCCTTTGTAATTTTGATTTTACTATGATTAAACCGCATTTGTCCTTTCTGAGTTCTACTATTTTTGTATATTGGTCCCCCTTAATTGTTTGAGATCAAAATGTAATATAACACAAAGAAAACATTAATCTTTAAATGATAATTTCACATATTGAAAAAATCTATCTAACACCAACTTGACCTGAGGGAAAATGTAGGTAGCTACTCAATCAACCAATTAACAGAATTGAGTTGATATTGGGATCACTTAGATTAAATTGGGATCACTTATATTAGACACACCTAGGCTTATTTACTGTCAGCCCTGTTGATTTTAAACGCCACTTATTCAGAAAATGTTAAGTGTTTATGCTATGCATCTGAACTTAAATGGAATCTACATGGTGAATTTGAGATTAAATTAATTTTTTGCTCCATAGGTACATAGCAATTCACTCAAAAAATAGGTTGTTGCTGAACAGAACAGGTAAAGCAAGAAATGCTGATGCTGTGCATATGGGTGGATTTTCACCTCATGCCAGCAAAAATTCCAAAAGAGGCAAGAAACAAAAGAAATTAAAATATACTAGTCCAGTAACGGTTGCGAATCCAACCCAAAGCTCTGGGACCCCAGCATACCACAATGAAAAACTCTGAACAGTGGTGAATCATCCCAGCAGTAGCCAGCCTGCCAAAATTCCTCCAGGAGTGCAACCACAATGCTTAAATAGGACAACAACGCTTAAAAGGCATTTAAATGAAATGTTCATGCACAAAATCCCTTCAAAGAAGCTAAATAAAAGCAACTCTGATTTGTATTAAATTTATTTGTAATAATTACATTTTCACATGGGTGTTACAACCAATACATTAAATAATCATGATGAAAATAATGTTTTGTGTTTTAGGTTATCCTAGTTTCATACATTTTGTATGGGGATGTTTGTTTAGTGTGCCAAATATGCAAGAATAGAGGAAATCACCAGGGGTAAAATGTCTTAATAGTAGGGTTATAAAAGGACAGTCAGCAAAATTAACTAATTTAAAGCTTTAGGAGCTTTTGGACAAATTTATGTGGGTTTCAGAAGTCACTACCTCCAAGCATGAAAAAGTCTAGGTCCAGAGATTTTCATCCAATCTGAACCTGTTAAGCAACTTTTTAAAAGTTCACTGAGCTTTCTGTATTTCACTCTATTTTTCAGCTAATTCAATGCTTTTACAGTTAATTCCACTACCTGACATTTTGGCTAAACATCAAACTTATTTGTTTTAATTAATCAGATTTTAGAGAGCAAGTGAGTATGATATTTTAAATGAGGCATGGCATGGACTACATTTACATTTACATTTACGGCATTTATCAGACGCTTTTTATCCAAAGCGACTTCCAATCCCTAACTACAGGGGACAGTCTCCCTGGAGCAACTTGGGGTTAAGGGTCTTGCTCAGGAACCCATTGGTGGTGTGCTGAAGGTAGGATTCGAACCCATGACCTCTTGGTCTAGAGGCAAGTATCCTACCCACTACGCCACCACCACCCCACTACACCTTCAGTCTAACACAGATTTTTTTTTTCCTGAGAACCGAACTATATTACCGGCACTAGCCCAGGGGCGGTGGTAATACACTGAAAAGTTACCAACCGCCATAAAAAGAAGAAGAAGAAGCCTCCTGCAGCTTGTAGCATGTCTACTCCGTGTCTCGTATTTTTCCCCTTTCCCCCCCAAATTTTCAACTGTTATATCAGTTTATTTAGTATTAGTAAGCTGTGTGGGTAGTCTGCTGATGTGTAATGCATTAAACTGAGTTCAAAATGAAATTAAAGTGTTCTGTGAGCATGTTTGGGGGCATATATAGGGTTTACACTTAAAAAAAAAAAAGAGCGGTTTTTTTTTTAAAGAGCGTTTTTTCACTATACGAGGGTACTCTTGGAAAGTAACCCCATGAAAAGCAGGGGATTACTGTATTTCAAAATGATCAAAATCACAGTACACAGATTTGCTTGGAAAAACACAGCATATTAGCATGTGATCCCCCTGATAATAATTCACACACATAATGTGCATTTTCAAAATAAAAACATTTGCTTTTAATCGGATGCTAAATTTAATCTTTGTATTGTCTCTGGCCTTTCCAAACTGCATACTCATTAAGGCAAATGGTATTTTGTACATTTAAAAACACATTCCTCTGCAGACCCTGTTAGTAGACCCTGTTATCAGCTTAGTTTTTATACAAGCAAACTTTTAGTAAAATTTGAGCCCTAGTCTTAACAATATATATTTAAAACATTTTTAAAACACTTCCAGTTAATCCAGTTAACAGCGTTAACCTGGTATTACATTAATGACTATTCTTTTCCTTCCTGTATTTCATTTGAAGGCAAAGGAAAATGAGTGATGCATCATTGCATAGTCATAGGATGATCCATTCTCATTGCTAAAAGTATTAAGCTCTTGTTGATGCCTCTCGAACTACCTTTGCCCTTTTTCTTTCGCTCAGGCTCGTTTCTTCATGGGCCTTCAGGTGTGCACAGGCAAGTTGTGTAAAGAGAATGAAAATCGTGTATGTGCAACTACAAGGACCTAAGTCACATCTGACTGGGGGTCCATGTCGGACTCCCAAACTGTGGTTCCCACTGCTGCTGTTTGTACTAAGGAGTTTAGCATGGGAGTTCGTTTTGGCACTGGATTGGTGCAGTTCATCATCTAAAACATCGCAACTATCAGTACTCAAGTGAACTTCATTGGAGAACAGCTTTCTTTATGTATTTCTTTCAGCTAAATCATTTCCTTCAGCTAAATGGGCAGGAGAGTAAGCACTGTTCGTAAGCATCCTATGTCTCACCTTGCTATCACACTGTGCATCACTCCAATGTTTCTCCAAGTGTTCACAGACAAGCAAGAAATGTGAAACTGAGAAATTCCTGTTGTGCTCAGTTTAGGCTTTGGGGCTTTACATGGATCTGACTACTGATATTCGTCAGAAAAAACAGAAATCATTTATTTACTTAAACAACAGGAACAGAGGGTCATATTTAATTATAGAAGTAAATTAAATGATACATAATTCCATCTACTTGCATTCATTTTTTTCAATTCAGAGCTTTTCAGTGTCTGAAGCTTTTAAGCTGCTAGCTACTGGTCTTGCGGTGTATCCCAGTTCTGCAGAATTACTGAATTCTGCTGTGAATTGCTTATGTCGTTAGACAGATATTAAATGAAGTGCTTGTTTCATGTAACTCAGGCACAGTTCTGGGTAATCACTGCAGATGCTGTACAGCAAGGACGGTATGTAAGACTGGGGTTATTTTTGTATTATGTATTAGTTCTTGTTATGAATACAGCTGATTTTAGGGAAAGGGGTAAAAATGATAGCTTATTGAATAATTGTTCATTATTTTAGTCAATTTCTGATTAGGAGTCATGAAACAATTTTGAATATTTATAACCATCAGCATTTAGTAACCTGTGTAACAAAGTATAGTGTGGCAATGAATGAAAATGTCATTAAGACAAATTATACAAATGAAACAAGAAAACATCTTTATATGGTAAATCCTTTCCACAATTCTAAAACTACGTTCCATTAATGACATATCATTCATTCAAGTGCTTGTTTGCTAGAAGATGAAAATACATAGAAAATGTTAGCTGCTACCAGGAGACTAAAAACCCTGTAACATTTTCCTCCTACACTTAAACTCTCACACACACGCACATGCGCGCACACACACACAAGGCACAGATCCATTCAGAATGGTGGTGTACTGGGCAATGACAGCTAGCTTACAAAAAGGACATCCTGTCAAGCAGTACACACAGCAAGGTATGAAATAATATAGCAATGTAGAGTATGCAGCAAATTTGATTTTGTGTTGATTCTTCACACATAATACAATATACTGGAGCACCATGTCTTTAAAGCTCTGATCTTATTCACAGATGGATAACTCATGCTCAGTAATTGCCATGTTGTAACAGGGTCTCATGTTACTTCCACACAGAGCAGAGAATCAAAGCAAAAACAGAGGGAGAGCAGAGCTGGTTTAAACTGCTACAGCAAGTTTATTTTTAATAATAATTCTACAACAGTGGCTTCTACCACTATTTGTGCAAATTATAACTAAGTGGTTCCGCCTGGGTATCCTGCTACCGGCCACTGGGCAGTAATTCCAGCCACAGCACAAATGAGGAAAGAAGCTGTAGTCTGCAGGGGGAGCAAGTGGTGATGGAGTTGGTGACAACTCAGTAGAGAGGGAGAGTGAGATGTGAGCTGGGGAAGGATCTCACAGCAGTTGACCCCCTTTTCCGCTAACAAGCTACTGCCTCACTGTCACCTGGGGCCACACATGCACTCACACACACCTTACAAGAGATCAGTTTTAGATCCACTATAAAACTGTCGACTCACCATAAACAGACAGAATGGTAAGCACTTTCTCACAGCTCCGTATTCTGTCAACAGGAATTAACAGATACCTCAAGACTGTGTATGTGTGTGTGTGTGTGTGTGTGTGTGTGTGTGTGTGTGTGTGTGTGTGTGTGTGCGAGAGAGAAAGAGAAAGAGAACGTGTGTTTTATAGGACCCA
>JBBPDB010000001.1:39171613-39191580 GCA_037974465.1 Brachypetersius altus | reverse complement strand
GTGTGTGTGTGTGTGTGTGTGTGTGTGTGTGTGTGTGTGTGTGTGTGTGTGTGTGTGTGTGTGTGTGAGAGAGAGAAAGAGAAAGAGAATGTGTGTTGCAGGGCCTAAGATCAACATGGAAAGTAAGAAGTAGTCACCCATGGTGCAAAAAAGAAGCAACTCAAACAGATACAGAGGAAACAGGGGAAGAAATGGTGACATTATATCAAGAAATAGTTCTTCTTACAATGAAAATCAAAAATCTCAAAGAGAGCAGTGCAAAATGTATAAAATAATGCAATAATGTAAAATAATTCACCCTCTGAATTTACTCCCTAAATGTTTAGTGTTACATATTTTACACCAGGTGGGATTAAATGACCCACCCCCGCCCAACTTCCAACAGACTTCCTTTCACCAGGTGTTAGTCTTCTGTATGTTTTAACTAAACTCATTGATGCACACAAATACATGCTGGAAACAGTGACTCAAAGTTCATGTCTTAATTACTAAAATATGTGGTACAGGAAACAGTACAGCTCAGTCAAGGTTAAAAAACAAGATCATACAAAAACTCACAATGTCAACTGTGAACATAGTTTGGGGAAAAGAAAGAAAGAAAAAAAACAGAGGACAGGCAAAAGACGTACTCACCCCTCACTCCGAAATATTGTCCTGAAACAGTCTCCCAGGCCTTTGTAGCTGGTAGGGTCACTGGCTCCCCGCTGAATTTGGAATCTGGCGAGTATGTTGACAATTGACTAAAGTTAATTAAAGAAATGCAGGTTTACATTTTTTATGTTGTGGAAAACTACTTAAAAACAATTAAAAACTATAGCAACTACAGGACTGTTATCAATGCTAAGTTGTGGTTAATGAAAAGTACAACCTGTATGAAGTACTTATAATGAAGACATTTGAAAAGAAATAACATTGAACTTTTAAGCATTATCCACTATCTCAGTTATCTCAGTTATTAAAGTAATATGTTTTTCACAGCTTTATCAAATACAACAATGGTTGATTTAAAGCTCTATAATTAATTTTTCAAGTATTTTTACAATGAATCAGCATAGCTTAGTAAACACAGGCTTGCTATTGCATCCTTAAAACAAGAGACAAGTGACAACAGAAAAGAACAAAATAAAATCTTTCATTGCAATCATGGCATGTACTTTCTCTCAATGTCAGCATTACTCCACTGATAGCTAAATGAAATCAGGATCACATTTTTCAAATTTTGTCAGTTATTATCTGCATGCAAGAAATAAAGCGACATTTGACAATCTGTGCACATCCTTCAAACATCTGTCAAATGGCAAATCTTTCTTTTCCTGCCTTCCTTCTCTATGAGGCTCTGGTTGTTGTTCTGGTCCATCTAGCACAGCGGAGAAGTCAAACATTTACTTAACCCATCCTTTCCAATTAGCCTTGTCCTCCCTTGTGCCAGGCCTTCAGGCTGCAAACTCAGTGCTTACATGCTGGTAATATACTAGTAACTGCTCTTCAGTTACATGTAAATTTTTAATATGATAGAACTGGTCAAGGGACTTTTTGTGGCTACAAACATCCTAGTAACTCCCTAATAAAGGGCATCCAGCTCTGTGTAAATGTTAAACAGGCAGGTGAACCTGGAAAGAGTGCTGCCACAAGGTTTTACTGCCTCACCCCTTTGGCTAATGCTGTAGATAGTGGTGCATGCAGAACTTCTAGCTGTATCAAATTATACAAAAATTTTAAATACATGTTCACACATTTTATCTTTTGATGTCAATATATGTGGGTCATGATGCTACAGTGTGTAGCATTTGAACTCAAGGTTAAAACAACCAAACATAACTATTTCAGAGGGACAAAAAAATAGGAGAAAAACGTTTAGAGAGGATGGGGGTGGGGAGCAGTAGATGAGAGCAGAGGAGCAAAGATTCCCCTCATATGGCTTTGACTGCTATGTCAAGAGGTCAGCAGTTAGTCGTGCAGGCGGGTGCCTGATGGGGCCATAAAGAGCCTTGGTTCCATCAGAGGAGGGGGCTTACTGAGGTGAGCAGCCTTTCATATAGTCAACAGATTAACATCTTAGAGGGGTGTCCCCTAGCATCCAATTTTGTAGATTCCCAAATAGCTTGTAACCAGTGCCTGAAAACCAGTTAAAATAGCATCATAAATGAACGGCCAACACCATATTAAAGAGAGAGAAGTAAAGAGGGATGCTAAAAGGGCAGGCAGTCTGGGCCTGTGGGGCAATGCTGGAGGGGAACAGGAGAAAGGGGTGGGGGCAAAGACCCGGAAGATTTAAGACCAGTAGAGCTTGTAAACAAATTTAAATCGGCTTTAATTAAAGGCACATGAGTGCAGGGTCAAGGATTACAGGAGTCCCACTCCCCTATGTTTGGTTTGCAGGGCTAACCCGACCTGTGCTGGCCCAGAGATAGAGGTGGCTGGGCCATGGTCCAGTCTCAGCCCCCCGACTCCACACCTGACCTTGGGGTCACCTCATTTCCTTGTGTCCCTTGCCTACCCTGTCATAAAAGTCTTGGACCAAACAGCTTGGCCTGGGGTGTGAGAGATAATGGGGAGGATGTGACAGGCTTGTGGAGGATGCCTTGGGCCACTCAGAATGCATCTCCATGCTGCCCCATCACACTGGAAAAAGTGAGGAATATAAACGCCTAGGCCATGTAGGACATCTCACCACGATGTCAGGTTTTCTTGTCTTAATGAGGAACCTCTATATGGCAGATTGAGAAAACAGCTTGAATTGAAACTGTAAAAGAAGAGACAAGAACTCTCAGTAGCTCTGGGTGAAAACCCTGGCCTTGAAGCCCATCCTGCTGACAGAGGACAGTCAGTAGACAGAGTTACTAGGTTATGGCCTGGGGCATCATTAAACCATAGAATACTCATAATCTCCCTCATTCCTGTTGCAGAAAGAGATGATGCACTCAGTGGTGATGTCTCTGAGTTTATTGACAATCCTCCTGTACCTTGCTTTTACTAGCCCGCAGTGCAATGAATGACCAGGTGAGGGTGAAGGTGAGGGCAAGTTGCTTTTTCTGTAAGCGCTAGGGGGTAAATAACCCTAAAGTCTCTACCTGACCCCAAAGTCCCTGTAAAATTGCAGCTTCTAGGCACCTACAAAAGAGGATAAATAACAGTGAGGGGCTGGGTGAAACCCCTCTTTGTATTTTTACAGACAGACACACAATGTTTCAGGTCCAGGCCAAGCACTAGGGCCTTGTCCCCTCGGAGACCCTGCTATTAATGGGCCCACTTCAAGTCCAACAGGGGAGGCTGTGCCACACTAAAGGACAAGCCGATGGGACGAGGTCCAATAATGATGGTGTTAAAACCAGCCCTTTGGGAAGGGTTGAAGGTTACTGGGTTGATCAAAAGGCTTGAGTTTGATGGTGCTGCTTTTAAATGGGTAGGACCAACTTTTAAAAAAGTCTTTTAAATTTACCTTGTTAAAAACTGGGGTATTCCCTCAGAGAAGTTTGAAGATTTGTACCAAATAATTTAGGCATAAAATACTAGAGTATGACAAGTCATAACAACATTACCACACTGGATAAAAGACAATGTCATTACCAAGAAGGAGCAATAAATTATCTAAGTAACATAAAATAGCTAATCCCACTGTCATGTCTTCTAGGATCTTATTCTGGCATCTACATCCTCACTAGCTCGAATAGCAGTTTAACAAAACACTCCTTCAGCAAAGCTTCCTAATAAATTCTTTACTGACTGAATCACTTGCTGTTTTAATACAAAGCTTTGAACTGGACATGTACGTTTTCCAACTATTTGTTTCAGCAAACAGTTATGTCAAATGTATAAACGAAATAAGGACTAAGAGGTCCAAAGCAATAGAAAGAATGAAACAAGCACAAGACCATGTTTTGTCTTCACATACAATGTGCAGTACATAAGGAAATCCAGAAGGCAGCATTAAAAGGAAATCTATTTTTTACAACCAAACAGTTAATTTTAATGAGCGGGATCATAAAGATGGCAGAAGTCCATTGCAATGGTACATGAGGTTAAAAGCACTTTCTTACCTAAATGATCCAACATGGCAGATGCAGACATTTGATTAAACATGTGACTGGGAAGACGTCTCAAGATAAGGCTTGCACAGATCATCTACTTTCAGTGAAATCAAATAATATTCAGTGATCCATGAAACAGAGGGCAGTGCTTGGGTTTTCAGTTTACCTACTGTTTTACTGATAAATACTTGGTTGTGTATTGCAAAGAATTCAAAATGCTGAACTTTCAAAATAGCACAGTCCCTTTGTTTTTAGGCGATCTGGTTCTGCCCTCTCTGTAGCAGGAGGAGGCCAATAAAGCAGAGTCGGTGGAGAGAAGGAGATAAAGAGGAAAACGGGAGATGGGACAGAGGGGAAGTGATAAAGATGTGGCGCTTATGACACGGCAGGCTCCCAGCACTCAGTCTGGGTTAGAGCAGCTTGGGTTTCAGCAGCACCACAGGCTCACCAGACCCACTGTGACTGGGATAATGAAGGCAAGCTAAAGGGAGTGGAACAGGCATGTTCCAATCTGAGAATACCCTTTTGAATATTTTTTTATCTTTTGCATAGATGACCACTTTCCTGTTTAGTTATACCTTTTATTTGTTTTAGGGCAATCATACTGTAGAGAACATTGAGTCACTTTGTGGGTCATCTTTTCCTAAATGTACATGTATACATTTAAAATGATCTTTCTTTAAGACCATACATTTATCTAAGACCCCAGAATGACCATACAGACTGAAAGTATATGTGATAAACTAATGTTTGTGTCAAAGAGCTGGGGATAGCCCTTGCACAGAATAGTTAGGGCTCCTTTGAAGTAAGGAAATGGTTGAGGATAGTGGAGACTCAGTCAGCAGGTTACTGGCTACTGGCGACCATTACACAGACAGTCAGGACAGAGCAAGACACAGTCATCAAGGCTCCCAGGCTGCTCCTTCAGTCAGAAACCTGAGACTGTGCATTGTAGCTATGTGTTTATGCTGCTCACCCCTGCCTGTAGGGACATGACAGCATTCGAAGTGTGCCACAGATGCGGCAAGGCGTCCAACAGGCGCTAGAGACAAATGAGTTTTCATCAAGCACTTTACAGCTTCTCTAAAATGGGTCATTTCAGCACACTGGGACACTTTTGCGTTATTTCAATGATTTGTAATACAATGTGTTTGAGACACCTCCTTCTAGAAAACCTGTTTAATACCAAGTCCTAATATGCAATGGCAGGCACATCAGCAGGAGGTCGTCCAGCTACAAAAAGAGCCACGAGAAAGATATGAGCTCTTGCCTCACAGCCAAAAAATGATCAGTTTGGTTCACCGCAAATATTCAAAGCACCAGCATTTTGCCTACATATGCACCACTCCCATATTACTTTAATTATTGCCTATCACTCAAAATGTTTATGTTACAATCTTCAAAACACTATGCCAAAATGCCAAAATGAAAACAGTGTCTTCTATCAATACCATGGAAGACCTTTGGCAGGGCAGGACTGAAGATCAAGACAGCACAGTGGCATGCTGTTTTCCTCAAACAGATCAGCTTCCAGGCCTAAGAGCTTTGAGCCCTGCTGTTTAAGGGCTGGTTGAGGGATTCCATTGGGAATCCACTGGTACAAGCAACAGTTGGAGGGTGGAAGCCTGGAGGCTCTCTCGCTGTCATTCGCTTCTCAAGCATCATCCGTCACTGCCCTTATCAAACAGCATTCTCCTTCCCTCTATGCAAGCATCGCTTTAAAACATGCTGTGATCAAACAGAGCCACTGTCATCGCAGTGGTTGCCACAGGGGGGTAACACCAGTTTTTCCAACCACCTGCTGGTAGAGAGCTCGTAGACACATTTATGTACTAAGCCAGTGAAGTAGAGTTAAAGTGAAAAGCATTCAACACAAACATACTCTCTACTGTCTCTACTGTTACCTAAATATTTAAGTACAACAAGCACGCTTGTTAACAAGTTAGATGTGCCACTAGAGAGATCCTCATACTTTTTTATCAATGTTTCATTTCATGTATTTTTTTTTATAAAGGACCTCATTAAACATAGCACACAGACGTAGCACTCATGCCAGTTTTTAAGTGAAAGTGACCATTTGTCATACGTGAACACACCACAGCCCACAGTATGAACAGCACGAAATTCTTCCTTTGAATTTAACCCATTCACCAAGTCAAGCAGCCAGGAACACGGCGCCCGGGGAGCAGTGTGTGGGGACGGTACCTTGTTCAGGGTACCTCAGCGGTGCCTAGCGGTCTTGGGAATCGAACCTGGACTTTCTGATCACAGGGCAAATGCCTTAACCACTAGGCTACCAGCTGCCCCAGCTGGAAGCCTAGTGGTTAAGGTAGTTTTATTGACTATTTGTTCTAGTACATTGTGTTTTGTTTTTATGATCCCTCTCTCTCGTTTCCCTCTTTAAAGAAGTCATTTTTATTCCGTACCCCAGCACAGTATAAATTAGTAAAAGGTGTTGATGGCAATAATATCTATTTCACCACAACCCTTTTTGTGTGTCAACACTTTTAAGAGAGAAAACTGTTTTTTTTTAGATATGCTCTAAAGTGTTGATACAAATTGCAGCAATTGTCTGGGTCCTGTTATTTGCACGATCCATAACCTGCTCATATGGCACTGAAATTAAGAACTCAACTTTACTTTGGCTGAGGACAGGTACTGGGATTCTTGACCATGCAACCATTTTACAGTTCTTTATTATGTTTAAAATATTGAGTTATGGAGGAGGGCATCACTTTAAGAAACTTTTTGAATTATTACCTCCTTAAAGTCAGTATAAATATCACAGGTAAAAAAAAAAAAAAAAGTCCCTATCCATCAGGACCTTTTGTCTATAGTATAGGGCACACTGAAAACTAGAACAAGGTGGCCACGCGTTGGCGTTTGAGGTTTCAGAACATTACACAGCAAGCCATCACAGTTGTAAATCACCAATACACAGAAGGAACAAAGGCTCAAGTTGGTACAAGGATAACCAGTGAGGAGTATTTAAACTGTGACAAAGACAAAAATGAACTGGAGCAGGGGGTATGAATACACAGCAAAGTCTGTAGGAGGGACCAAGGGTGTGTTCGGGGTGGAGTGAGGCTTCGTAACCGGATCTCTGCACAAAGAACAACCTCAGCGCCTTCCTGGTCTCTAATGAGAGTGGCAGCGAGGCCGGCAGGCTGATCAGAGTCAGATGGGGCGCCCCGAGCGCACCGCCCCCCGCCGAAAGTGCCGCCCGACACCCTTTGTTACCTCCAAGTGAGCTGAGACCAGCCCATGAACCATGTAACTAGGTGGTTTCCAGGTTAATGAAAAGCTGTAACTCCAGTCCCACCGTCTCCCTGGAAGGCTAACTACACAGCAACACCCCCCAAGCCAACCCAATCCTATTCCCAAATAAGCCGTTTTCCAAAAATGTCAACATTCTAGCTCAAAAGTGAGCATGTGTTTAAACCTAGTTATACCTGCACAGAAATCAACAATGGATGACCTCAGATGAGCTTTACATATCACACACATTTTAAGTGTGACAATTTCTATAAATTCTATAAATAATTATTCTATAGCTAACAATAATTTATCTAGTTATTTGTGGCATGAAAAATAACCATAAATAACATGGGCTAGATATGACAAAGAATATTGTGTGTTTAAGTATTAGAGGAAGTGTGAGCGTGAGCAAGCAAAGGAAAGAGAGACAGAAAGAGAGTGAGAGTGAGAGAGAGAGAGAGAGAGAGAGAGAGGGAGATACATATAAACAGCACCTTCAAGCACTTATGGCTCCTCATGGCTCTAGGCCCTGCTAGGGCTAAATATGTATTCTAAAGTATACATTTTGTCAGGTGCCCCTCTGAAAAAAATCCCTTTGATTTTGCCATGGCGGCTTGATGAATAGAGAGAAAAAAGGGTTCACTCCAGTTGGCATCCAATTTGGGGCAGTGGACATTAAAGCAGCAGCCAGGTACTAATAAGAGCCATTCCTGCAACTAGCGTCAGAAAGGAGGTGTGCTGGTTACAACTCCTCCAACGGCTCCAAAACCTGCGCTAATAGATTTCAGCTCTACTCAGTCTGCCAATTAGCCGGCTAGCATGCTTTAGGAGAGAAGAGAGGAGGTAGGAAAAAGGGGAGAAAGGGGGATGAATAATACACACACTTCCGATAGATGTCATTGTCCACTCGTTGCATATAATATGAGGCCAACAACACATAATGCTGAGTTAGTTAATGGTTTCATATCCTACAATTAACAAATCATGCAAAAGTACACTTTTCCAGGTGATTAAAGATGAAATCAAAAAGTGTGACAACCCAAAGAGACATATAACTGTATATCTCTGAATTGGCAGCTTTTATGTTTGTTAATGTAATTAGCTTTTATTCCAAGTACTTCTGCACTATTTCTGCAGAACATTGCATGTTGAAAAAAGGTAAAGGGTATCTGCCATTGTCCAGTGGTGTAAAAAATAAAACATGGAATTAGGGAGAAGGTTTTGATATGGCAGTATTTGAGACAGATAAACAAACACACACAAGTTGGTGCACATATCTCTCTTGCTTACGCTCTCTCAAACACACACACATACCTCTTAAATTGCCATCCAGTAGTATTGCTTTTATCACATTTTAAAGAAGAGTATTACAAAGAAAACAGAGTGTGCACTTTTAACCCTGACCTTGTGTGAAGACTGAGTGGCCTAACTGTGGCCTTACCTGTAATAAACCCCGAACCTTCAGCACGAGACCTTAAATCATCCTACAGGACTCTGGGGTATCATATATCCCCGTTGAACAAGATCATCTACTGGTGCTTAACCTAGACTAATTCTGAATTTTTGTCTTATGGCTTCTCAAAGGCAAAAACTAAACTGAAGTTTATTCAATGAACTACTATGGTGGTAAACCATATAAATATGTGTGTGTTTATGTAAGCAAATATATAAGTGTATGTGGTAGAGTCATGTTCACAGCAGAGCTTGGGTCTTGGCAGGACACACAGAGGCTGTAAAGGTTTAGTAGTGGCCCACGACTTGTTTACTACCCACTGAGCAGCATTGGTGTGAGGGCCCTGATCACCATTCCAGTCCCAACCAACTACTCTTATTCATACTTTCTCTCTCACACAAGAAGTTCGGCCAGTTGAGAGATCCAACAATTGCTGTTCAAGAGCCTCTGATTAATTTTTCATGTTTCTTTCAGTTTTACAACCACTGGCCTTGAACAAGAAATGAACTAAATGAAATAATGAGGTAAAAATGCACGAGAATTGCAAACAGTAAAGAGTATTATTTGAACATTTTGGGGCAAATGGGTAAATGATGCATTTCATTTTCCACAAAATGATTTAAGCTCTTGGCACCAGTTCCTATAGTGGGGAATATAGCCATGGCCAGCTCAGTATTGGCAGAGAGAGAGAGAAAAACATGCATGAAAAATATAAGCCTAGGTGGCTTCTACAGGCCCACAGAGAACTGGTGTTTAAGGATAATTAAAAAAAACCAAAAAAAACCGTTTTATTACCTGGTCTTTACAACATCAAGAGGGTGCATCAGGCAAATCTCCACCAAACCTATACAGGAAAGAAACAAAAACATTACAAATGACTAAATAATTATGATTTATTTTTTCTTTTAAAAAAGCTAATACAATAAAAGCATTACAGTTTTAACATAATTATGTAATAGCATGAAGTATTTTACTTTGCATACTGATTGCTACACTGTAAAACAGAAAAAAGCAACAGTTCCAAAAATTACTATTCATCCGTTTCTGTCAAGGGAATTTTTTGCGACAGTCATATTAGTGACCATCTTAAGCCATCTTGATTTATACATAGTTTCAAGAAGTTACTAATTTGGAAGATAAATCTCCACTGCACACAGGGGAACCGTCTACCATTCAAACAAGAACACACAGAAATACTACAGGACTCCTAATGCTACATTTGCCTTTTGAATCACTATGGATAAAAGCATCTGATAAAAAAGTATCTGGCAAAAGCCTGAACTTTATTAGAAGGCGGCCACAGATGCAATCTACTTTATTGGATGGAAAAGTGGAGACAGCAGATCAGTGGTCATTTACATTTACATTCACGGCATTTAGCAGACGCTTTTATCCAAAGCGACTTCCATTCCCTAACTATAGGGGGTTAAGGGTCTTGCTCAGGGACCCAGTGGTGGTGCTGAAGGTAGGATTCAAACCTAGGCAAGTATCCTACTCACTGAGCTACCTCCACCCCACCAACCCTAGACCTGGAGATCAATGTTCCTCAGAAGCATTAAATAAAGGGAGGGGGCAACATGTTCGATGCAGTTTGAAGGAGATCCACAGGAGGAGTGTTGATGACTACTGGACTAGACAAATTAGTGCATCTTTAATATAACAAAAATGTAGTAGTGTTATTAATGTTAGATTATCCAGCGAATTGTGTTTATTTGCAGTAATTGTGTTGATCAGTATGATTAAATAGCTTATGTACAGTAAATGTTAAAGTTAGTGATCTTATTACTTAAACAGTTGAGTAATTCTTGCAGTTGTTATGTGTTGGAAGCAGGAAATATGGGTGTGTGTGGGATCTGACTGATCTTGACAACAGCCAAAAACTGTGATGTACCACCTGCATGTGGTAGATGTGGGAAGTTTCAAATACATTTCTATCACAGACTGTATTATCATTTTAAGCAATTGGCACTACATTAGCTTTTCCCTGAGGTGTAAGACCTAACAGCATAGGCCTCACTCCCCATGCACAGCAATAAGCCACGCACAACAAGGGAGTCCTAACTCCTAACCGTTTTTGGTTGGAACCAACCACTGCATACCAAGAACACCCCACCAGCATTGACTCAAAATAGACAAAATGGACTCAATACTATAACTCAATTTTATAATAAAATATTTTAAATATTTTTATTTAAATATAAAATTAAATAATTTTTATAACCATTCGAAAATATGAAAAAAATGATCCATCTCTAAACTATGCTGATTAACATTCAATTGTCTGAAAACAAGACTGAAAAGAGAGCAGAAACTGAAAATGACTAAATTTCGTGTGTGAATTGTGCGTCTATAACTCACACTATTCAGTTAGTTAATGACTTTAAAGAATGTGCAAAAGCTGCAAATCAAACATGATAATTTCTGCAAAAGATTACACTACATTAAATATTTACTGTCCAGAACATGTACAAGAACAGCTGTCATTCTAAATCCAAATGTGTTGGAGTGACCAAACAAACAATTGCTGTGTTTTTAGCCTACTGCAGTGTACTTCTGTATTGTGCAAATAAACACATTTTAATGCAGGTTTACTAATGTGTCATAATGCATGTTGGTCAGTTTAACATGGCAAATAACATTGATTTCAAACTGTGAAAGGCAACTCCTGGCTCAATGTTCAAAGAAGCTACCACACAGATCAAGTTCCACGGGGTAAAAACAGAACAATGGTTGAAACTCTATCTCTGTGGGCTATGTGCTATGTAAATAGGTAATAGAAAGTTTGAATGCCTGTTTTGCACCAAACACTGCATGACAGTGAGTAATTGGCAAAGGCATTTTGTTTGAGAGACGCTTGCAGGTAGGCTAACTGGTAGCACCACAGATAAAAGTTTGACTGTTCAAACAGAGGATAGAGATAAGCAAGATCCCAGAGTAAAGAGGTAAAGAGTCTCAATGAGATTGTAGAACAGGGCCACTCTTTCTCAGTCAAGTGTCTAAACTCAGATTCTCACTGCCACTCTGCTATTTACTTTAATGGCTTCCCTCACAGATTCCTCTATGTGTACACAGCTGTTCAGCAATACAGCCCTCATTCTAATTTGCTCCATTAAATATATTGTCCATAAACAAGACACTGTGTCCTTCGGGGATTTCCAGGAAAGTAATTATCAGGAGAAATACCAGAGAAAAATTACAGTTGACCATTTTGTCTTAATCTGGGAACCAGTAGCTATTTTGGCACACTATCGTGAACCAAAATTACACAGCATCTAGGGTTCACTGCACATCTCCTGTCAAGGAACATCAAAAAAGTATCAGATATGGCATGCTCCAAACATGATCTGGTAAAAAAAAAAGTGCAGTAGCTAATTCCAGTCATTTCATTTACAAACTGTTTAACAACAGAAACAGAAAAAGATCCCGTTAAAAAATATTTTAGCCCTTTGCCTCCCAAGTCTCAATAATACAGTAAAGTTAACCATTAATTAATAACAGCTGCTAGAACAGAAAAAGAAGAATCATGGAGCATTTTATAAACGAAATCCATCTGACCAGAGAAGCAAAAAAAATTAAAAGAGTTGAGCCAGCTCAGCTTTCTACCAAGTTGTATATGGTTTGCAGAAATTTCTTCAGTAACTGTTAAATCATCTAGATGGTAACATAGATAAGATAAAAAAAGGTACAAGACATTTCGATTAAAAAAAATACAGAAACATGAATAAGAACATGAGCATGTAAGCATGCCATAGGAGTCCTTCTGTGGAAGTCCTTCAGTTGCTGAGTCCTGCAATGAGAGGACCTAAAAGAGGCGGCAGATCAAAGGTACAAACCAGCAAGAGACCAAGAGCGTCTGTCACTCATTTGACTCTAATGAACTCCATCTTAGGGGAAAAGCTCCCCACTTAAGCACCAAGACAAGAATTATCGTTTCCCACAGTAAAGGGGAAACGCACAAACAAGGTGAAAAGAGCCAAGAATAAACCATGGCCATTTTTACTGTGTTCCATATGGATGGATTTAAGTGGGCATGAAAAGGGGGAGAGTTGGATAGACCGACAGAGCTGGTGGGACATTTCTTCCATACAATCACTATGACAACAAAAATCATGTGCTAAAAGTAGTGTGTTGGACTTCAATCACACTTTCCCAATATTGGTAAGATTTAAGAGGTACTGTTGCTGAGTTGCCAAAAGAAAAAAATGTTGCCAAATGTAACAAAAAATTTATATAAATGTGGCAATAGGTCCAGGGATCAAACCTATGTTGCAGGTGATGAGATACAGCTGACGCTGGAATTGGGGATTTCACCTGCTTCGCTCAATCCAAAGACTCCAAAGAGCTACCAGAGCTGGTCATCTAAGCAGAGACATACTATACGAAAAATCGTATTTTGCATGGACAGGGAGCTAGTGAAAAAAGGTCTAAGGACAGCAGGAAAGGACACAGGGAGGAATGGTGCAAGGAATGCCAGGCAGAAACTGAACTGAGAATGTTCAGGAGAGATAGATGGAGCAGAGAATGCAAGAGAGAAGGTGAGCCATAAACAGAACTAGGAGCTACAGCGATAAACAAGGTGAACCGTGCAGTGGGGAAGTTGTAAAAGGTCCAGTGAAACAGAGTGTTAGTTCCCAGAATTCCACATGAAGAGGTAAGTCCTTAGTAGAGAGCCACCCCCATTGTCTGACATGAATGAATGGTCTGAGCCACCAATGTCGCCTCTTCTTGTTCGGTCTGAAGTAGGTGGAAGCGGCAAATGTACCTTTCTGCTATCTCCTCATTCTCCTGGTCATTGAACGTGGAGGGAAGAAATGTGCCGAAACACCTGAAGGAGGACATGTTAAAAGCAGAATGATGTAGAGTGTTGTGGGTGTAATCAAAACACATCAGCTGCATGGACCAGGCATCCCCAGGCATCTTTTCACTGCAGCATCTTCAGTGCAAGAGTTTGATGGATTCCAGGGTGAGCAGTGAAACTAGAGGAGTGGAAGGGCAAACCAGCAGAGGGGTTTCCCTTCATTGAGCATCCTTGACTGTCGCCTCCATGTCCATACACAAGGTTGCCATGTCATTGATGGGAAGGGATGATTGAATCAGGTATTTGTGGCTGCTTAAGGGGCTCATGGAGGTGAGAGAGGATGTCTGGCATAATGTTCTTAGTTCATGGCTGGAATGACAGAGTGAAGCAGTCCAAGGCGAGTTTAATAGCTAGTGACTCACCGTTGCTGACATCATAGCTCTGCTTCAATCCCCTCAAGAATTGTTTTTTTTTTAATGTGATTTGTAGTAGGAGCTGAGTACTGTATGTATGTGTTCCATGTTCTCGGCTGATTCCCGAGAGATGTATGTCAACTGCAACTAGCTTTACAGAAAGACAAAACACAGTATTCTTAGTGTCCACTTGGTGTAAAGGCTGTCTTCCAGTAGTCTCCCTCACGAAGTTGTTTAAAAGCACTATGGAGGTCCAGTTGCATGAAGACAGTAGCCTTACAACTGGATTTCCCAAAATGACTCAGAACTCACTTGAGTCAATAAGGAAGAAACAAAGTTTCTCTGAATGTCATTGTGTTTGGAATTGCAAAGAAGTGGTAGCGATTATCTCTCCCTCTTCCAAGCTGCGACAGAAAGGAGATGAAAGAAATACATTCTAGGAAGGAATTCTAAGGAATTCACAAGCTAAGTCTTCATACATAAAATTATCTGCTGCTCCAGAGTCCAGTGTTTCTACTATAGAGTGATTATCTGACTTAAAGTTTCTAGTGGTTTACAATAAGTGAAATGGAATGGAGAATGTGGCAGAGAGCATGAGACAGAAACAGAGAAGTAAACAGAACTAGGAATTAGAGAGGTAAACCTCTGGCAGTAAGAGGTAAGTGAGAGATAAAAGAAATACTAAGGAAAGAACAGGAGCACAAGAACAGGTAAGTAAAGAGAATTACAGTTGGAGGTGCATCAGATGAAAGGAGTACTGCTGTCGGTAGAAGTACAGGGTGTTGCTGGGGAGGAGCTGATGTGGAGCTTGATAGAAGCCAGATGAAATCCCTCGGAAAGTGTAGAAATGACTGAAGGTCAGACTACACCAAGGGAGCTGAATTGAAAAAGGATTTTTAAAAATTTTAATAACAATGGTAATTTAGAAAGAAAGCAAAGGGCTGGTGTGTTGACAGGTAGAGCAGGGAAGAGCTGTGAAAAAATAAGCAGGGTGGAAAATACAGTCCTCTCTGGTTTCCTGGGTTACTACTACCTTTATATTATAGTACCACCTTCGTGATGCCTGGTCTGCACCTGATGGCCTTAGATCTGGCCCATCCATGGAATGTCTGCATCATATCCCAGGCAAGGACACAGATGCATTGTTTAAGCCTGTTTTACTGTTTAACTGTAATGGTTTATGGAAAATGTATTCCACAATGGCAGTGGTGTCTTTTTGCAAAATATGGTTCCCTGGCACACAGGACACTGTTATGGACTGGTGTTGTAGGAGCATGAGAAAGAAGTGAAGGCATTGCCCTGCTCTTCATATTTCCTAGAGCCAATCAATGTTATTCCCTTCACATGTCAGTGGCTTTAATGTTGTGCCTAATGCTGTGCAGGTGCCACCAACACATCTGTGACCCAATGTATGGACTCCACAACACCTCTGATTGTGTGCTGTGGTATCAGGTACCAAGACGTTAGCAGCAGATCCTTTAAGTCCTGCAAGTTATGAGATGAGGCCTCCATGAATCAGATTAGTTTGTCCAGCACTTCTGAGATGTGGGAAATTTGGAGGCCAAGTCAACAACTCTGTAATCTTTCTCAAACCATTCTGAAAGCAATGTCTGCCGTATGTGAGGGTATCCCACTGAAGGAGGCAACTGCCATCAAGAGATAATGTTACCATGACAGTATGTTCTTCGTCTGTAACAACGTGAGGCAGGTGATACATGTGAAAGTAACCTCCATATGAATGTCAGGATCCAAGGTTTCCTAGTAGAACATCGCTCTAAGCATCACACTGCCTCCACTGGGTTTCCTTGTTTCCACTGTGCATCCTGGTGCCATCTCTTCCTCAATTAAGACACAAACATGCACCTGGTTGTGCACATGATGTAAAATAAAATGTGATTCATCAGACAAGGTTACCTTGTTCCATTACTCCATGATCCATCACTGATGCTCATATGCCCATTATAGGCACTGATAGGCACTTTGCTGTTGCTCTGACCTAGTTGTTTAGCAATACAATCTGAACATTTTCCTGGTTCAAGAACGGACTGTTCACTTGCTGTCTAATATATCCCACCACACAACAGACATCATTTTAACATATTACAAATTTTACCTGTCAGTGGTTTAAATGGTGTGGTTGTTTAGTAATATTGGTGTATAGTAAAACACTTCAGAATGTACAAACACACACCATTATATCTCATTAATATAATACTAGAACATACAATTATAATTGAGAATAGTGAAGGTTAGCCTGTTTTGCAGTTTGTAGCCAGTATAGTTTTGATTAATCTTGCATGACTAGCTAAGATTTTGTGCAACAGTGAAATCCATGCTAGCAAGGTTAGGCCCACGGTTTTCCTCTCCAACACTCATCCCCCAAATTCCTCCCACCTGTGTATTTTTAACAAATGGAATATAACTGAGCCATAGGCAAAATAAATATTCATAAGTATAGCTGCTAATTCTTTCCACATTTTATTTACTTTAGTTATATTGCCTGTGAACTGTTAATGGCAGAGATCACATACTGCTGCTTGAAACCCACTGTCATGAACACAAAAGACAGACCCAATTGCAGAAACAAAAAATAATGAAAATTCCACAAAGACCACAAAAACAGAAAGGCAAAAATCCAAAAAAGTAGCAGAGTCCAAAAAACCAGAGATACAAAAAAAGTCCAAACACAGCAAAGTCCAACAGGCAAAAGAGGAAATCCAAAGTCCAGAAACGGGTCAAAAGGCACGAGAAAAAACAGTCCAGAATACGATAGAGAACGCTCCGTAACTAGATGGGGCTAGAATACTTTGCACTGGTGGAAGTTCCTGCAGCCCTTTATATAGACCCAGGAAGCCTAGAACTCAGCTGAATTAGATCTCCGCCCTATGGGCCTGGAGCTGTGATCTGCAGAGGGTTGTCTGGGAACACCTGGCTGGGCCATCACCTCTAATCCCATACCAGTCCTTACACCCATCGTGAATTTTTATCACTAGCTCAGTGTTGTCTTCAAAGGTTAAAGATGGTTAAAGGTGGTTAAACATTATTCTTTTGCAAGAGATATTATTGGCTAAATATATATATGCAAAACATTTCCCCACACATGAAATAAACGTCTACATGCTTAATTATAACTAGTGGACTATAATAAGTGGACTTTCAAGCTAAGCAAATATCCACTGACTTTCTCTTCCTTGCAAGATCAAATGAGATTATATTTTAATACAGCAACAATATAGTCCAACTTAGTAGCATGGGAGTTTAGGTTGTGTTTATTTAGTAGCTTAGTTCCAATGGTAGAAATTGTAGATTGATACATTGATTCTTGCAGTTGACTCTCCAACAAATGAAGTGCACTACATAGTGGTTCAGACATGTTTTTCAAACTCTCAGTTTTAAACCACTCAGTCATTGTCACACACACCAGGTCACGTGCAGTCAAAGGGCACCGTAAATGACTGCACGTCAGGTATAAAAGGTGGAAACATGTGTTAGTACTCGCACAGACATTGAAGTTACATGCTTCAGTCAGTACGTGTCCCCAAAACCCTATCTCTCCAGTACTATGAGTACTTAAGCTCAGAGGAGTTACCCTCATCTATCCCTGTGTGTGCGCAAGTGAGAACGAAGACCCGTTTGGTGCGGGTCTCTACTCTTTACAGAGCATTCTCAGAATAAACAGCGTGGTTCACCTGCTCCCTCGTGCCATCCAACACGGAGGCTCTTCCGCCTCGCAACAAGGTTGTGTTTTGGTGTGTCTTGGTCCTGCATTCCTGTGCTACTGTGACAGTCATTTAATCTTTATTTTCCAACCAGTTCACAATGTAGCAAGCACAATATACAAAGCAGTAAATGAGTTTACAAGTGAACCACTCATATTTATGCAGTTCCTTAGTTTTACTCATGTCTGTATCTGTCTTGTGATGTTCTATAGCAATAGCTATGAGACACTATGCTTTATTCTGGTTGTCCCACATTACAAAGCAGGGTAAAATCACAATAACAAACAGCCATGAGTAGCTTACTCCTTTTCCAAGATGGAGAAAACTTGGTGAAAAAATTAATGTGTGTGGTCACATATGTGCATTCGGCATATTGTTCAGATTTAAAGCAGCTTTGAATAAGGGAAACAATACTTTATTCTTTGTTGCTTTCTATTCACTGACTCTGTCAAGACCAGCAAATCTCCTGTTACATTTAGAGATTGTTGTGGCTGTCAACACATACTACTGTTAAATAACAGTGTTCGGCAGCAATGCTTACATGGTTCACATGACACTTAAATGCACTGCTATACCTACTTCCATCGGAAGGAATTAACATTGTCCTGTTCAAGTGAGAGATTCAAGAGATCATATGAATTACAGTCTCTTCACTTCCAGTTACTCCTCTGGAGTATGGATTCAGTAACAGAACTGCAGCCAGCACCCTGCCATCTGGTTGCTGTTTGAAGCTTAGTTCTGCCTCACTGAATGAAATATTATTGGGTTCCATTATTTGGCATTACCTTTTGTCTCTGAACCACAATGGCACTGACAGCTTCTGTCATCTATGGCTGCTGCACCCATAGACACACAAAAATGTGCACGCGCACACACGCAGTTCACGTAGATGTACAAAAACTAATCACTATTGCAGACTGGCAGGAAGAAGCAGTGCCATATTCATGTAATGTATATAACCACCCACCTTTACAGGTAAGCATTGTTAACAAAATAGATATCACATAAAGAAGGGTAAAAAAACAGACTTAACTTTTGGTAAGACTTTTTCAATTGCCCATTCTGACAATATGTCCATGTTTTATTCACTACCATGTAAGGTTGTCAAAAAAATCGATTCTTAGATACTAATGGATACTAAAATTTAGTATAGAGTTCGATATAAATGAACACTGGTATCGATACTTAAATGCCTTAAATTCACGGAAATAGCAGGCAGACAACAATTTTCTACAGGCATTTCAGCGGGCAGCCCCTCCTCCTGGCTACCTGAAGGACCCCATGTTTACAAGACAGCCCCGTGTCCGTGTCCAATCCGTGCCGCCTTCCCGATCGGTTCCGCACATTCGTAGCTGCCATATTGCTGCCCGATCTGTCCCAGATCTTAAAGATAATATAAACTTTTATTAGTCCCACAAGTGGGAAATTTACGTTGGGTTATGTAACTGTCGTACAAGATAGTTTATTTAAATTTTATTTAAACATGTAATTCTCAGTTATACTACTACCACTACTACTAATAATAATACAATTTATTTGAAAAGCGTCTTTCAAAACACTCAAGGACACTGTACACAACAAAATGATAAGAGCAGACAATTTATAGAATCTACATAAAACAATACAAAAATAATATGGTAGACTGGGAGTAGATTATGTTGAATTAGCTATTTTAAACCAGTGAGTTTTAAGTCTAGATTTAATAATAATAATAATAATAATAATAATTTATAATAGTTGTTGTTGTTGTTGTTGTTGTTATTATTATTATTATTATTATACATTTTATTTATAGTGCCCTTTTCATCACAAGATTTCAGGCATTAAAAAATAGATGTTTTATATATTTGTTGTTTAATAACGTTTCTAAGAGGGGGAACCAAAGGTCTTGCCAAAAAGAAATGTCCTAAGACGTTTTTTCAAAATAGTCAGTAGGTTGTGGTTTTTATTAAATGTATCATTATTAAAGCAATATAGGTTTAAATATATGTATGTATATATTCAAACCTGTATATATGTATATATTTAAACAACCAAGCGCCGCAAAATTTTATACAGTCTCTCATTTAGTGTTGCTTTCTCAACAAAAATTATGACTAAACTAAATATCCTTGTCACCGAACATTTATCACGAGACAAAAATGAGATGCAACATAAATATAGAGTGAACAAAAGTATTGGGATGTATTGCCATACTGTATAGTGCCAGGGCAACAGAAATGACACACACACACACACACACACACACACACACACACACACACACAAACACACACACACACACACACACACACACAC
>JBBPDB010000001.1:39140233-39153474 GCA_037974465.1 Brachypetersius altus | reverse complement strand
GAGAGAGAGAGAGAGAGAGAGTGAGAGAAAGAGAGAGAGAGGGAGAGAGGGAGAGAGAGAGAGAGAGAAAGAGAGAGACCCAGAAAGAGCAAGAAAGGACAGTGGCCAGAGTGAGGGGCTGGTCATGTAGACTAAATAAAAGCTCTTAATCCTCAAAAACATCTCCATATGAGTATTACATCTCTGACTCTGCAGCAAATGGAACTCATTTTGGTGGCTAAAACATTACCAGTGCTGCTCCTCCCATCCCTCTTTTGCTCCTATAATGGGCTCTGTGTTCTGCTGAGCTCCGGCACTGATGCTGCCACTCAGTCGGTCCCACCGCTTGAAAAATTGATGACAGAATGCACTTACAGTGAAAATATCCTGGAAAATGTAAATGTATGAGCTGGAAAATGATGACATGATTATGATGTGTTTGTGCAGTAAAACCAAAGGAATTGTTGCTTTACAATAAATACTGTATAAAAGTTTTTTAGGATTGCTATCTATGGCCAAAGTAGCAATAATGCAACTATACTGTATAATAAATTATATTGATTATGCAGAGGTGAGGCAAACCAAACCAAACAACCTAACATAAACTAAAGCTGGAAGAAAATAATTGACTTTTGTTAAATTACACAAAGATTTCACTAAATAAAACTGGAATTGTGATTGGTCAGGCTGGTCACAGTTATTAGTTATTGGTACAATGCCTCGATTTTATATTGCAGTAACTGCAGTATCAGTACTGCAAATGTCAATATTGTGATATTATTTATGTGCAGCTCTAATGTACACACACCTTCACATGGCTAAGTCAGGAACACCTTAGACCAGTGGCGGCCTGTAAGAGTGTGGACGAGGAGAGATGACTTCCAGGGGACTCATAGTCTCGAATGTCACTCACAGCCACTTATGAAAAGAGTGATTTCGTGGTGTGTGTCCAGTCTCCACACTTGTCAGCAGCACTGTTGAGCAAGACTGAAAGTTACCATGGACAGTGAACCGCTGGAATAAGGGCAGCTTATGGACTGAAAGACACATAGTCCACTACTGGACACATCTCAAATGAAGTTTTGAGACACAGATGACAGAAGAAGTGAAAAAAGAGTGAGGGAGAAATGAGTGACTTACAGAACAGAATAAGACACTCTTTAATGTGTGAACTGCTCAGGTATGTCAGTCAGACACAGGAAACATATTAACACTGACCACAGTTTACTCTGCAAACCACACTGTGGCCCTGTGGGACGGAGCTGGAGGGTAGAGTCTGTTTACACACACACACACACACACACACACACACACACACACACACACACACACACTGCTGCTAATATACTTTAATACACAGACATCAACACAATCCATACACAGTCACACACAATCCATAAACACTCAAATAAAACGTGGTTATGTACCAAGTTAGTCATAAACACTCATTGCTTTTCCTATGTGAAATTCTTTAAGCGCCTCCATTAGTTTCCATCATTGCCCTGGTATTTAAAGCGTCTTAGAGCCATATTGCTGATTTATGATGTGCGCTACAGCACACCATTAAAAATAAAGGTGTCAAGATGGGTTAATGTCAGTTCCTTAGAAGAACCTGAACTTTTGGTTCAAAGGAAAACCTCAGTGAACATCTTTGTTAATGAGATGAAAGTAAAGAAACCTTTTTAAAGGACCCTGACATCATGTCAAGGGTGTTTATTAACTAGATCATTTTACTGGAACTGTATATCCTAGCAAAGGACCACTTAAGAATCTGTTTTTAAGACTATACTAATCTTTCTTACTATAATCACCAAAACACAGGGAGAGTATGAGGAATTATCAAGCATCTCAAACTATGTGTGCTGGTCCACTATCAAATTCCTTCTTGCTGATATTAGTTTTACTTATATTAGTAGACAAGCCATTTTTGATCTCCCTATGGAAATTCCTTTGGAAACACTGATGCTCAAATTCTCACCCTGTTATCTTTAATATAGAGCAGACAGCTATGAATGCACTGCTTAGCTGTGTGTTGAGTCACAGCTGTACCATGTGCCATCCATAGTCAGAGATCCCCAAGAATGAAATAAGCCAAGTTCTTAATGGCCTCGTTTCCACAGGCAAGTTTAAACCATGCGAGACAGCGCTAATCGCTTTTCCATAGTCACTTCCAGGCTTTGGTGAAGTCTAGTTCGAACTTTTCATGCCAAAACTGTATCATAAGTCCCATGTGATTATATTTTTGTAAACTATTTCAAATACAAGGTTTGTAATTTCTTTCGATTTTTTTTTAAAAAACAAGATACTAAGCAATTTTGCCACTGTTTTTATTTTGAATCTACTTCATCTGCTTTTCTTGAAAACACAATAGGTGATTTCCAACAGTGCAAGGTTTATTTTGGTAGTGCTGATCCACTCGGTTTATTTGAATGTTACTTGAAAACAGTAACAAAAATACAAATAATAAGTAATGGATTAAATTACATCTATATCTCAGCTCTGGGATCCACAAAAGAGAGGAGACGATGTATTTAGTTGAACAGAAGAAGAGTGAACATAATCACATCTCATGAAAATCAATACATTCTAAGAATTGCATAAGGCGCATTATTTACTACTCATCCAGAGTTTGCTAATGTTTTGCTGACTGCCACTACATATATTTGCTTTTGTACTAGTCTTCTCTCTTTCTCAGTGTTCCTCCCCTCTGTCTGTTCTCTCCGCCTGTGGCCACAGGCCTCACTTGCTCCCACTTTTTTCTCCTACTAGGAACTTTGTCTCTTCCATGGCTGGAAGGTTGTAATTTGTAACAGGCAGCCGGCCGGGCGGGCTGAGAGGTTCTCTTCTTATCTGGACAGGGGATCACCAGCAAATCATATCAGAGAAAAAGCCTGTTTAAATATAGCCATAATTACTGCAATCATTTCTTGCTGTCTTTCTTTTTTTCCCTTTATTCTAGTGCTTGCCTCTTTGCACATTTTTTTTCTCCTCTCTCTCTCCCTTTTTTCCAGAATGTTTCCTCTTCTTGTGTCCAGTAAATCCTGGCTCGTGGTGTGGGCTCAGGGCTGACAGTTGCATGACAAGGAATGTTTCCCTTTGTAAGGGCCTACTTCCTCCTTGTGCAGCTTTAGTCTAATTGAAACGTTTCCTATTGGGCTCAATCAGGGGGGCAATTACCTAATTATTCGCTTATGCCTTACTCCGTCCTGTATAGACAGAGAGAGAGAGAGAGAGAGAGAGAGAGAGAGAGAGAGAGAGAGAGGATTTATGGACTGCCACTGTATTTTTAAGTGAATAATTTTTTATCGCATAATGTAAATTACAGTAAATAAAATTTACTTATAAAAACAGTCTAAATAAATAATCCAAATTCCAGTTTACAAAGTGAATGGATCACAATGTATTGTAAATGGTTTCCTTCAGCCACAAATCAAGCCTAGGCTTACAAAATGCAGAATAAAGGAATTTAATTCTAAAAAGCAGGGCAGATCAGCATAGGCATGTTATGAAACAGGGCAAAAGGGGAGAAAGGTGCTGTGTCGCCAAAAACAGGCGTTTTATGGGCTCATAAGGAAACATATTATCAAAGAGGAATAGAGCAAGAGGGAGAGAGAGTGTGGACGAGAGGGAGACATTAACTGTGATGGAATGTTCTGTCCCAGCTAAGCCCACCCCCAAAACATTTAATAATTAGACAGCTCATAAAACACAAATATATCAGCCTCGTAGACACTACTCTCTCTCAATTTCATACTAGGCTACACAGGAAAGACTGCTGTTTTGCACCATCTTAAACAAGGTCACCGCATTAATTCAAAATATAATGACAATCAATAAATCACATCACAAATCCATCTCAGAAGTGAGGAGGCGAAAAGAGGCATACACATAAAAGATACTTCTGGAATCAAATATTCCAGAGCCCCTGTACGATCAAGTAAGAACAACAACCTGTGAGGAGGCAGGCGTGTTTCTGGCTGAAAATTCCCTCCCCTTTTTGCTTCCCATCACCAAGACCTACCAAGGCCCTAAGAGGTCATAGCTTCAGCAAGTGCGGGCTGCCGGGCTCTTAAATCAATCATTCGAATCCAGGGCTAAATCAGCGAGCTGTCTGGGTTTAAGCACACATGCCATAGCTTAATTCACCCGAGCAAACGAGGAGAGCGGCCGTATTTCAGCCAACATGTGCGCCACTGTTGTCTAAACAAGCGCTGCGAGGCAGGCCGCAGAGGCGGGCCCTGGCTACAGGACACGGAAAGCAGTTAGAATGTGTGAGTGTGTGTGCGTGTGTGTGCAAGCGGGTGCATAAGCTAAGAAGATGGCAACAAGGGATTGGCTTGAAGTCATGGAAATGCCTTATAATGCAGCCTTTCACCAGGGAAAATGAGAGGAGCAGAGGGACATTTACTCACACTCTCTCTCTCTCTCTCACACACACACACACACACACACACACACACACACACACACACAACAAGCCCACACACAAACGCATATCCTTACAACACAGACACATACACAAAGGCGCAAACTCACATACACAGGCGCACACATCTGTACGCTGCACAGAAGAAAGAAAAATGAAGGATTACACAGACTGGGTGGGCTGGTTAGCCGCTGTATGCTGGATGAGCATGAGTGAGTTAATACATTAATCCTACATCGCAGGCACTCAGCACATTCACGCTCTCACGCGCACATACATACACACGCACACAATCACACAAACACAAAATTTAAGTCTGTACACACAAAAGCATGCATTATCACGCAAAGAGAAACTGTACACCTGCTTCATAAACCTTAGAAGAACCCAAAAAAGTAAGGAAAACAAAAAACTAAAACTTCAAACAGGACTAAAGCAGCTCCACATCAACATTAAACATTTGATGCAGCTTGGTGCAACTTTTCCATCGTCCCGGAGACGAGGAATGGAAAGAGTGAACGAGTCAATGAAATGGGTTCACCCAGGTGGTCTTGTGTGCCCCTACAACTGCTGGGCAGAGCTGAGCACTCTGACGTGAAGGGGAGAACCTGAAACCCATGCAAATGTGATCACTCCCGCTCTTACTGATTGGGACGGCGGTGTATGATTAAATATAATTGCAAAAACCTCTTCCAAATGACTCGGCGGTCTGGGAAAAAAAATGGAAAGGAAGGATTTAGGAGTCATTTTTTTGTCTTTGAAGGAGTTTGTGGGGGAGGGGGTTTTGTCTATTAAGTCTATGCGTGTGTGTGTATGTCCGAAGTGTGTGTGTGTGTGTGTGAGAGAGAGTGAGAGAGAGACATAGGGTTGTTTTCATTGGTGCTGCTGGAGGGAGCTGGTCGCTACATGCAGAGACTGTGGAGAGGGGTTGCTGGCAGATAAAGTGGCGGCGGGTTTTAGCTGCCGTGCACGTCACCGGACTGATGATTGATGGCCGAGGCGTAACGCTTAAGTCAACAGTGCATGAGCACGTCCAGGCAGTCCAGAACGAATGAAAGCACAGCACAGCTCCACTCAGCACCCATTTAAGGGTCAGGAGTCTCTGAGTACCCGCAGCTTAGCCTAGACCATTATCTTATCAAAAATATCTCATACAAGTCTAACAGCAACACATGGCATTCAGATGAGAGAGAGAGAGAAAGACAGAGTGAGAGCAAGAGAGAGAGAGCAAAAGAGAGAGAGAGAGAGAGAAAGCAGAGCAGATAGCGTGAGTGCAAGATGGGGAAGAGACAAGGAAAAAGAAAGATGGTGCGAGAAAGAGAGAGTGAGACAGAGACAGAGAGAGGGAGAGAGGGAGAGAGAGAGAGAGAAAGAAGAGAGTGGGGGTGTGTCCTCCTCTATTAGTTAGCCATTAGTGAGTGTGTGAGAGGACTTGGGGGGTTCCAGGTCACTGAGTGGGGGAGCAGGTGTTCCCCACTGATCTATGTATTGTTCTACTTCAACGCCTTATTGTTAAACAATGCACAAACAGACACACACACCCACACACACACACACCTCCCTTCCTATCGTCTTTGTTTTGAACACTTTCACTTAAATCACAAAAGAACTAAAGCAATTGCATGAAAATGGATTAATGTGTCCAAATCTAGAGATTAAAAAGTCTTAAAAACAGAAGAGTGTGTGTGTGTGTGTGTGTGTGTGTGTGTGTGTGTGTGTGTGTGTGTGTGTGTGTGGGTGTGTGTGGCTATATCCGTGACTGTGAGAGAATGAGATACCGTTCTTGAGGTTAATTAGGGTATGGGGAGGACATTAATAAATTGCAATCCATGTGAAAATAAAGACTCTTTTCACACAAGATTCTACAAGCAAAAAATGTTTTTTGGTTGGGCTTTATAACCATGTGAACTGAATCTTTGACATGAATCACGCATGTGTGGCCTGCTCTAACGGTTTCTGGAAAAATCAGATTTGTTTCAGCATTGCACTACATACTACATCAGAGTTAAGATCCATTATCAGAGTCAGAATCACAGCCTATAAAAGCTTAAAGCCATTTAAGTGCACACATGCACATGTACAGATGTACTGCACGCGTAAACGTGCACACACACACATACACCCAGGGCACTAACTCCAGAACACAAGTTAAGACTAACCTCCACAATCTCATGAGCTTGTGTTTAAACAACGTAAAATTTAATTCTCTATATTTAATTTTTAAATGTGGCCCATCTGCAGCGCGACATATAATGTTCTAAATATATACAAACGAGTGGAAATGCCTGTCGTGCTCTCCCTCCTAGAGAGAGAGAGAGAAAGAAAGAGAGAGAGAGAGAGAGAGAGAGAGAGGAGGGGTAATGCTGCGGTCTTCGGCATTTTCATCAGTGTGTTTGTCTTCCACTCTAAATGAATGGCAGATGCTGTGAGGAAGGGTATGAGCAGCAGCAATGAATGGCCCAAGAACAAGAGTGCAATGCAGGCAAAGATGCAAAGAGAAAGAAATAAAGAGAGAGAGAGGGAGACAGAGAGAGTTGGGGAGCAAGAGAGAGAGAACCCAGACACGCTTGCTTTCTCTCTGTAACACACACGAATTCGCCCAGATTTCGCCTCGATATCTTATTGCTGTAATCTCCAGTTGATTAAGAGCAGGCCAGGCTGCTAAGGAGTGAGGGGGTTTAGATAAGTGGGACAGGCGGAAGGGCTCGGGATCAGACTGAGGCTGATATTCTGGAGGTCTTGGCTGTGGAGGAGCTTCACCTCAGGGTCCATGCTAACTTTTGCCACACAGAGCACACTATCATGGCTACACATCACACATCAGACAAGCACTCCACACACAGATCAGATGGTGAACTACAGACTATTATAACGGACGCAAAGCTGCAGGGGTTTAACAAACTGTATTTGGCTAGATTTTGTTCAAAAATACTTAAACTAAACCAAAATATGTGATAAACAGGGGGCGCTTTAATAAGAAAGAATGTATTTGACTAATAACTGTTTATGTGTTTGCCTTC
This sequence comes from Brachypetersius altus, assembly GCA_037974465.1. Lineage (NCBI taxonomy): Eukaryota > Metazoa > Chordata > Actinopteri > Characiformes > Alestidae > Brachypetersius > Brachypetersius altus. The sequence goes on along the minus strand of JBBPDB010000001.1, from coordinate 39,146,049 downwards.
AATAATTTATTCGTTTCACCGGTGGGAGGTCCCAAGACCGGTACGTCAATCTAACTGAGGCAGCTGGAATTTAACATTTTTTCACATCCCTTTTCTAAAACTGTTACAAAAGATCTTCAGGCTAAGCCTGTTTTCTGTTTTTTAAAAAATCATTTAAAGAGTGACTTTATTATAATTGTACTAGCCATTAAATACAAAGTTTATATTTTTTGGAGGGAGGAACACTGCAGGTCGTGTATGAGGTGAAATAATGGCAAGTGGGCTGATGATAGCTGGCCATCTGTCCCCTTCATTCTACTTACTAATGGTTGCTCCCTATACAATAAACTAGAATATAAATAATAAATTACACCAGACCTCCAGAGAACTACCCACCATCAGTTCAGAGTTTGTTGTTTTTTTGTTTGGTTTACTGAGTTGTGGCTCTGCAACAATGTTCCACTTTGTCTGGTAAGACTGGGGATGGGAACTTGCGTGTATATATCAACACTGAATGGTTTTTGAATGCTGTGCTAGTGGCTAGCTAAATGCTGCTGGAGTTTCTGACTGTCAGATGTAAACTATTTCAATTACCAATGCGAATTCACTGCAGTGCACTTAGTCGCGGTGTACATTCCACCCAGCGCTAAAACAAACAACGTACTGGCAAACTTTACAGAGCCGTAAGTGGGCTTCAGAATTCACACCCAGATGCACTTCTTTCAAGATCAAAATCACTTCCACGCATGGTTTAAGGCAAGAAACAACAATGCAGTGTCCTCTGACCCCAGTCATCAGGTGTGTTGCCTGACCATGGCTGATGTGAGGAGAAACCTGCTCAGAGCTAGCCTACAAAAGCTGCTGGATCAGACAACATTTGCAGCCGAATACTTAGAGGATGTGCAGAACAGATGGCCGACCAAAAACACCTTCAATATCTCTCTAAGCACCACTAACATAATACCTGTGCCCAAGAGTGTCCTACCTCAAGGACTATTGCGCTGTCACACTTACCCCATCATCAAGTGCTTTGAGAGGTTTATCAAGAAGCAAATGCAATCACATGTCGCCCCAACTGATCAATGGATGATACTCTCACCCTTCACCAGGCCCTCTCCCATCTGGACAAATAGTACACTTGTGTGAGAATGCTGTTCATAGACAGTATTCAGCACCTTCATTCCTACACAACTGATAGAAAAGTTGAGACTGCTGGGCTGAAATACCACTCTACCACTCTGGACCCTGGACTTTGTGACTGGGATTCTTCAGTCTTATATCCACAACTGTGCAGCAATGCACAACTCATACCACACCAAGCTCGCTGGTGACATGACCATGGTGGATGTGATCAGTGGGGACATCAAGGTGGGATACAAAAATGAGGAGCAACAGCTAACTAACAGCTCTCTGAATGTAGACAAAAGAGATGAATCAGCCAAAACATGTGGCATATGAAGCGCAAACTGCATGCTTATATCTCACAAACATTGAGTTGTTGCAATCTCAAACAAATTTGATTATGTTATGTTTGATTTGTTTGATTTGTCTGCTGCTTTAAAAGAACTATATCTTCTACAGAAACAAGAGTTGCTCTTGTTTCACAGTATTGACGGAGAGAGGAATAAGTCACAAGCAATAACTCCGTTTGTTGAATCTACTGAAAATGTGCAGGTCTACAGTAAAGTAAAATACTTTTTGATCTTCTTGAGCTTCTGCTGTGGCTCTGTGCTGCTCCCAGCTGCAGGCCAGGCTCTGATTGCCTCTGATTTGGGTTAAGTGATTATTACCCCACTGCGGTTTGGGAAGAGACGCTCCCACAGGCTGGAAACAAGATAGTGCATACAAATCTCTCACTCGCACAAAAAACACTATTGTGCATGTGTATGTGTATAGGGGATGTTTAGATGCATGGCTGCAAGCACACGTGACCACATTACATCAATGTAAAGTCGAGGAACCTTCAAGCAGGAACAAAAGGGAGTCTCACATGATATCCAAGGGAGAAAGTGAAAACGAGATGCAAACATTTATTTATGACCAAGAGTTAAGCTGTCCCTCACTGTTTAATTCGTTATTTTTTTTACAGCAGGCCAGGGTGAACAAAGTGCACATTCTGTTATTCTTCCATCCTCCTCTCCCTACATAAACTGTGCAGATTTAGAGCTAAAGTTTCATCGTCTCCCCAGGGACATGCATTAGAACTGCTTCAGTTCTAGCCACTACTCATTGGCAGACACAGGGGATGGACTACTACATCTTAATCAAATCCTTCTTTCTGCCAGATGCTCAGACACTCCAGTGTGCATAAAGCCTTGAACCAGTATCAGTTTCCTCATTTTATGACTTATTTATTATTGACAGCTGACACAATTTCATGGCAATCAGAAAATTATAAAAATTGCTTATATGATGATAAAAACAGAAGAAGCAAAATGACCAAATCTATAATATTTCGCAATAACAACACATTTGTGTTAATTGTTCCAGTTTGTGGTAAGTAATTATTAACTGCATATCTCTTTAACCACGCTGAACCCTCTGATCTCAGGCTTCTTTGGTGTTGGTATGCATGAAACAATAGAAAGACTTGGAAACTGAACAAAAATTACTTTTCAAAACCACAGCAAGCACATTTGGCATAGCAAAGGCAGCAATTTCATTATATGCAGTATATTAAGTAAGAAAAAACAGACTGGTCTATTTAATAATCAATGTACAGGTCAGCTGAGAGAAGGAAAACTGCAATTGATACACAAGCATACTAGATATTATTAAAATGGCCAACAGACTCCTAGGTTCACATTAGTAGAAGAAATGCTGCTGTGAACCTTTCAGCAACATCAAACCCAAATTCTGTTGGGTCATAAAGATGCAACAAGCATGCAAATGTCTGGAAAACTATTTCAGAAATACATAGTAATATCTATATAGAAGAACACAGTAACTATAGAAAGAAATGTCATGTGTTAGGGAATAATAGTAGTCTCTGTAACCACAGCTAGCATTGTTACTGGTCATGTAGCTAAACATGGTCATAACAGAATGACTTTAGAAGTTTATAGAAACATATTTTCTATTTACGGGCTGCAGTAACGGGTTGGCTACGCATTTCAAAGGAAAACTGTGGGAACATGGTGATGTAACTAAACTGTGGTTCTATTTAGTTACTGCACGCAATGCGTTGGGAAGTAAACAATATATAACACAATATTATATTGTTTATTATGTCCTATTTTGTAATTATTTATTAGGAGTATTTTATTTTCCTATTATAAATATGTTGATACTTTTTTATTTCACTTACAGCTTTCATTACAACTTTACAATATGTGTTGACAAATAAGTACGCAACTAAGTGATCAAATAGAAATATGGGCAATTACTTAATGAATTATTGTAACATTCTGCCCCATTTTCCCTTTAATCCTTCCCCATCCTGCCCCATTAATTAATGGTTTGTCCCATGGTTAGTCTCACCTTGCCTTTTTTTGTCCTTTTATTTAAGATGCACATATGAGTGTACCCTAATGCTACTCATTCTTCCAGTCCTTCCCTGTTGTTATTGTTGTGTTTATCTGTTTATGCCTTTTCAGCTATCGGGTTTTCAGCTATTGCTTGGCTCATGCTCCCTTGTGTCTAGGTCTCTCTGTTGTTTATATCTGCTCCTTCCTGGTCCCAGTGTTCTGGTTCATGTCGGCCTTGCTGCTCAGGACCAATAGGTCTACCCTCACTGCTTATGGTTGCCTGAAGCTGTGGGTTTACATGATGTGCGTGCCTCTTTCATCGGGAGCATGAGGCCTGTCCCTTCAATAAGCCCTGCCACCCCTATGCACAAGGCAAATCCAGTCTAGACTCTTCTCTACTGTGGTTACCCCCTGGTGGAATAAATTGGTTAAGCCAACAAGAGCAGAAGAATCTTCAAAAACCACCTGGAGAACCACCAAGAACCATCTGTTCTTCTTCTTGCATTACATAAAGATTCAGTACTTAGTACTTAGCACTCCTCTAGTTCTCACACTGTTGAATTTTTCCTCATATTGTAAGTCACATTGAATTGAAGAATCTGCCTAGTGAATGTAATGTAATGGATAAAGGTCTGTGTGGTTTTGGGGCCTCCTCCCTTGGTGGGCCTCATCAGGTGGAGTGGTTGCCCCAAAGATGAGGGCCTTTTTATGAGCCACGCAGGGTTGCTGGGCCCTCTCATCAGATGGGCGTCTCCTGAGGGATTCAAGGCCCTGCCCATCTGTGAGCTGGTGGCGCCTTGGGTGGCTTTTTGGTGTAGGCCCACATGTCGGGGAGGAGTTTGAACATTGCACTAGTGCTGCGACATAGCCTCGCTGGTGTGAACTGTGTCAGTGAGGTGTTGGGCAGGCCACTGGTCCTGGGAAAACCTCTTTGGTGTGGACTGTGTCTTAGTAAAACCTGTATTTCCAGTCTGCCTGTTCAAGCCTATGTGGTTCCTGGCATCATTCATTGTGGCATATTCTTTTTTTCTCCCTGATTTCTGCAATAAATTTTGTTTTCACAGCGTCCCATTCTCTACACCCCCTATCTATGTGAGGCACACAATTTGTTTGTGTGCTCAAAGTTTTAAGGAATGTTTGCTGAATTGAATTGGTGAGATAAAAAGTGTTCTATTTAACAGTAGGTGTGCTGCATTCCAATATTTAAACAGTGCTGTCAAGGAAATTACAGCTCTAATGAGTAACAGATACTTTTGCTAAATGTGACTACAATTAATGACTAAACACTAACAGCCAATCACAATATAAATGGAATCAGCTTCAACCCTTATTATATTTTTCAGCAGCATACAGCTGGACATTAATGGCATTCATAATTTGTACTGTAGCAGGTCATCTTCAGCAGTAACTTTCCAAAATTAAAGCTACAAATCACATGTTCTCTCCTCTCACTGGTCTGTTTATCAGCATCTAGTGTCTGCTCTTTAAAACTAAAGAATTAGTTACACATGGCTCTCATAGAACACATATTATACAGAACACAAACACATGAAGCTATAATACACATACCACTCATACCACCCTCTAAGATGGCATATTTAATACTAGCCCTGGTATAAATTTTCCACAAACTGAAAACGTGTCACATTTTTCAAGCATATGCCAAATGGTATAATAAGGCAATGTTTACAAGAAGGCTTTTCTCACATGGTGGTAAATGCAGGTATGTGTTAGTAACAAATGTGCCTTAGATCAGTAATGTTGCTCTAGTACAGCATGAGGATGATGAGTCACTCATTACGGCTCACGCTGGCACTGAGGGGGCTCTATCTCTGGCTTTCAAAACAAGGCTACTCCAAAGAGAAAACATCAGCTGGGGGAACAGTGCAGGACCACCAGGGTGACTCTCTCCCTTCATATTTGTTTAAACTTTCACGGCTTGGCTCAGGTTCTCCAGGGCCATCTTTCACCCTTCAGTTTTCCCCTCCTTCACACCCAGAGTCAGCAGGCAGCGGAAGTTTCTTCCTCCTTCTGACCTCACCAATGATGCTGACCCCTGGCCTCTGGTCACAGTAGGTCCCTGCCACCTACTCCCAATAAGGCAAACTGGCTCTGAGCCATGCTAACAGCCCTGCACATGCTGGGAGGGCCGCAGAGTGCTGCGTCACCCAAGGAGGAAGCAACTCCATCTGTATTTGCCACCAATGTGTTCGGCAACTTTAAGTAAACTCAATACATATTCAATTTAATTTACATTGTCTAACTTACATGAATGATACACAAAACCTTTTTACTCATTCACTAACAACACAGCAAACAATGCAGTTCATCATATGATATGATATATAGGAGATATATTATATATATTAT
>JBBPDB010000001.1:39116546-39128527 GCA_037974465.1 Brachypetersius altus | reverse complement strand
TGTGTATATGTAATATGTATATGTTTATTTTTTTGGTGAGGCAATTAAACTATAACTACATATTCATCCCATCTGCTATCTCTCTCTCTCTCTCTCTCTCTCTCTCTCACCCTCTCTCTCTCTGTGTCTCAGTTTCTTTTATCTTCCTTTTTTCAGCTTATATGAGTAAATAAAATAAACGGTTGTTCATCTTCTCTTTCACTGAATTTCTTCCCCAACTCATCTGTTCTCATTCCGCCCTGTTTTTGTCACTCAGACCTTTCATTTACTTCCCTATAAGCTGCCTCACCGTTTAATGCTCAATGTGAATGTGTGTTTCTCTAACCTGTCTCCTTCCTTCTTTCCTTCTGCAGCTTAAATCTATTTTTTTTTTTTTTTTTTGGAAGGAGAGGCAGTCGGGTGTCATCAAAAAAAAAGTGAAAAGATGTCCTAGTGTGTGAGGCGAATTCATTAGACCGCTGTATTTCAGTACAGTAGGTCAGGACTCTGGTGTCCTTAAATGATAAAAGTTCTATTCAACGCGTTAATTGTCTGTATGCTCGTCTGATTGACACATCTTGGATAAATGTAGACTTAGGATTTTTGTGCACGCTTGAACAATATAAAAGGCCAATTTATTTTCCCCTCAGTAGCTCATTTGGTTTCTCGCTCTCGCATGTCCACTCCCCCCCCCACCCCTATATTTCTCTGTCTTATCCTTCCTTCCTCTCTCTCTCTGCGACTCAATTTGTAAATATTACCCGTAGTGGGAATTAGCATTGCTTTTTTTTTTTTAGATATATTTAAAATTCCAATTGTATTCCAAAGTGTATATGAAAGAGCGGCTGCGAGTGTCGTCTCTCTGTGCTGCCCGTGCTCCTTTGAGGCTGTCACCGGGCAGTCCTTATGAAACATTTATCAGTCTGTTTTATGTCTTAATGATCCTGTTAGGATTCCCCGCTTGGTTATGGAGACAACACAGAGCAATGTACTTGGGGGTGGGGGGCGAGAGAAAGAGGGAGAGAAGGAGGGAGAGAGGGAGAGAGAGGGAGCACAGGATGGAGAAAGTAAACTGCATGCAGTATACCAACCAGATTTTAATTCCATGTCTTTGCCAAAACATTGCTTACCTTTCTCCTGTACAAGCCTCCTTGGCAAGAAGTGGGCTCTTTTTTTTTTTTTTCATCGCTCTCTCCATTTCTGTTTTATGTTTTTATAATTAAAACATAATATTTATCTTTCCGTAACAGAAGGCTGCTGTGCTGGGGTAGGTAGACTGTTTGAATATTAATATTTTAAATGCATCAATATGACATCTTTTCAGCTGCCTTGGAAGATGTCACCACATTAATTGGGAAATGGAGATCTTGCTCCGTATTTGCTGCAGGTTTAATGAAAACTGTGGTCGGCAAAAAGTCCTTTTTTCTTTCCTTTTTTAAATGTATTTATTTATTTATTTTTTTGGTAGATTGTTCTAAACAAGTCTATCAGTGCTAAGCCCTGTCATTCTTCTTCGGATGCTTAAACGGTAAACACCAGTAACAAAGCAAAGTCTCGCTGTTGACACTAAGTTTCTTTTCAGAACATTTCAAATGAAACTTTATTTGCTGAAAGGCTGGATGGCGCACTGGTTTTTGTGTGTGTGATGGGAATGCGGAGGGTGACAGCTGTCTGACTCTGTCAGAGCTGAATTCCTCTGGAATGAGTGTCTCTCTCTCTATTTCTTTCTCTCTCTCTATCTCTCTCTCTTTTTCTCTCTCTCTCTCTCTCTCCCTCTCTTTCTGTCTTAGCCTCTCTCTCACCCTCTCTCAAACTAACGCATACAAATGGCTGAGCTGGGTGGGAAGGGGGGCTTTGTTTGAACAAGTTAACTTGGGCATGATTGGGGTGCCTTTCGTGTGAAAGAGCAAGTGAATACATTGACCTTTGTCTCATTAAAAATGGAGGACCAGGCATATGATACCATGACAGAAGAATCCTCTTTTGCCCCCTCCCCTCTCTCTCTCTCTCTCTCTCTCTCTCTGCCTGTCTGTCTGTCTGCCCCCACCCCTTCCATGCTTTTTTTTCTGTATGTACTTGTTTAACTTGCAGACAAGTAGCAACAAGAACATTTTAAAAATTGTAAACTCAGAGATGGATACACTTGTCACACTTTTCACCCCGTTTTCTCCCATAGCCATGCTGTGTTGGACATGGCAGCGGGGGATTGGGGGGTGGTGGTTGGCGGACATTCATCATGCAGTGATGAGTATCTCTACCCTCCTTTTTCCTTCCTCTCTCTCTCTCTCTCTCTCTCTGCCCCCCTCCCCTCCTAACCCCATTGACAGGCCGCATAAAAAAGGCCTTTGTGTCAACATCATGACACTGACATCAGGCAGATAATGACATGAAAAGTTTGCCTCTTCTTTTTTTTCCCCTCGTTTTAGCGATGGTTATCTTCTAATCAAAGGCAAAAGAAGAGAGACAGGGGGCGAAAAAAATGGTCAGCAAAAAAAAAAAAAAAAAAGTCTACGGATTAAGATCTTAGTTTTTTTTTTTTCAGCCTGTGCATTCCAATTGTTCTTAAAATATTTGGCAATGTCAATTAGTAAGAGAGCAGAGCTAGCTGATGAACACAATTTTCCACTAGACTGAGCACCCTATTGTTGTGGAGCGAAGAGCAGATTTCTGAGGTCATTATCATTCCCCGTTAGCCTGGCCCAGCTGCTCCTCTCGACTCTAGCCAAACTCGACACCACGGCTCAGGGTAGCAGGCAGCAACAGGGGGCCTGGAGAGAGAGAAGGAGGGAGAAAGGGAGGGAGGACTGGCAGCAGAGAGAGAAAGAGAGAGAGCAGAACAGTGTGTATGATGGAGTGAGAGGGAAATGTTGGGGAGGGCAAGACAGAATGAGTGAATGAGGGTCAGATCGTACTAATAAAGGGTAAGAAGTGAGATTGACACAGAGGGAGGCTAGGCGGTGTATTGAAATGGGAGCGAGGCGGATGGTTGAGAGAGAGAGAGAGAGAGAGAAAGAGAGAAGAAAAAAACAGAGATGGGAGAGAGGGAGAGAGAGAGAGACAGAGGGAGGAAAAGAAGATGGGGAGACAGAAGGAGACAAGCACTGTGAGACTGAGTGCTGGGAGAGAATTAAAAAATCATTCATACGGTTCTTGGAGCCGAATGTTAAGATTGTGAAGGCGAAAACTTTTGGATGGTAGCGTAACCGGGGGAAATAGGGCTAGTGCTCTGGTTGGGCAAGCCTTTTCCCCTGCAGATCCCTCCTCTGGCAGGCAGGGGTAAGACAGGGCAGCTTCAGCAAAAACTCATCCTGTCTCCTCCACCACAGACAAAGAGATACATGCACACATGGTGGAAGAGCAGCACGGGTGAAAATATATTCAGTTTTACAAATTTTCACAAAACATGGTCCATGTTGAGGCAAGGCAGCTCGTGGGCATTTATGAAAAGAGGGAGAAAGTTGAGCCTGGAGCAGTGAAGAACAAATCTCACATATCATTGCTGTCAGAAGAACTGTCAGAATATTTTTTTTTTGTTATTAATAACTAAATGAAACCGTTTATTTGTTTGTTATGGTGTTTGTGATTAATAACAAACCTATATAGAGGGTTTTCTTACAACAAAGGTGATAAACGTTTTTAACAGCAACATTAATGTTTACTAAATGAAAGTAAACCTCAACGTTTACTTTCTGTTTACACCATTTTCAGTTTAAATTGTCAATCAGTAATTTGAAACTAAGAATATTATTAATCAGTAACGTGAAACTAAGAATATTATTATTATTATTATTATTATTATTATTATTATTATTATTGTTATTATTGTTATTATTATTATTATTATTATTATTATTATTGTTGTTGTTATTATTATTATTGTTAGTAGTAATAATAACAATACTACTACTACTAATAATAATAATAACTTATTATTATTACTATTATTATTATTATTATTATTATTATTATTATTATTACTACAACAACAACAACAACAGCAACAACAGCAACAACAACAATAATAATAATAGGTATTATTCAGGATCCATCAAGCATTAATTTTTGTGATCAGTTATACTTTCTTTACTGCCAAACTGAAAGACTATGCACATTTCACCATTGGTCTTTAAAAGGTCTTAAAGGCATTTTAAATACTTAAACAAAAATCAATTGCCTATTTAAAAAGTTGTACATTAAAAGTGAGAGGCAAATAACTGTTTACTACAAGTATGTCTTAAGATTCCCACAATTACTGCAACCACAATAAAAATAATCATAATAAAAACAACAATTATAAAATCAACAACAAAACAATAATTATTTTCATTATTGTTATAATAAAAACAACAACAATAATAAGCATAATCATAATAATAACAATTATTACTATTATTATTATTATTGTTATTATTATTATTATTATTATCTGAAAGAGACTCCAATATTAAATTCAATTCCGCACTGCATAAATAGTTATTTTTGGTATCTTAAATACATAGAAATGAAATTATATCTAAGTGGGTGGGTTGAAAAAAAATTACTAAACAAAACATTTCCTCAAGTAATCAAAACACAAACAGGCTCAAGAAAACTGCAGCGACCTGCATATAATCACAGTAAGACATTTCCTCTACAGCGAGCCCTTACCATCCACTCACAGCCATTTATAAACATGTAGGGGGACAAACAGGGAAAGCACGGGCAATGTCAGCCTGCATTGGTCTGGATGTGGGCTGATAAATTGGTGGCTGCTGCAAATTGCCCCTTGGGCACCATCCATTCAGCCGAATGCAGCAGAGAGGGCCATTTTCAAAAGCACCCCAGAGCTCAGGCACGCATGAGAGAGCCTGACACCAGGGCCATTCTGGATCCGGCTCAACATGGGCGGTGATGGGTTCCCAGAGAAGAACAAGTGGTTTCAGAGAAGGAGATATATCTTTGATCTCATCTTCTCTACTTTAACCCAGATGTTCAAAAACACACACACACACCTGCTTAGAAAATTGATACTGTGTGAGCCACACTTGCTGCACGGTACAGTACAGGAGTAAAAACTCTAGCGTCTACAGAAAACAGCCAGTAACTAATACACTAAACGTGTTTTTTTGTTATTTTTCCTTACAGTGCACATTAAGAGATTAAGAAATTTTACTGTAATTCTGGCCATTTCTATTGGTCTGTTTTTTCCACAAAAATGAATATCAAAGCTGCATGCTATGTGAAATATACAATAGAAAATAAACGATTTTGACATGAAAGCTATTATTTAGTAAAATACTCATAACATTTTTTAAATGTTTTCTCCCTTTTGATCATGCAGTTATTTGAAAATAATTCCACATAAACGCACACTGGTTTTCAGTTAGAGAGACATTCAAAACATTTAAATGATGCAGTGGCTTGTTCTTCCATTTATAGCCATTTGTCTCAATCCCCGCTCCTCTCATTCTGCTCTATGGAGAGAGTCTGTGTGCCCTGCCAAAGAGGTTTTTATCGAAAAAGCATCTGTCATATCTCATCACAGGCCTGTGCCGCACAGCTATGCCTCTGTCAGTGGACTGATAACTTAACCTTTCCATGGTCTGCACTTCAAAACACCGACACAATCCCAGGACTCCCACCCTGTGTGGTCCAAGCTCTTCGCTCCACTGCTCTCTGAATGAATGCTTCATTCTGCAAGATCGAGCACAGGATAGAGACACCTGCCATTTTTTTCCTTTGTCTGTCAAAGCTATTCCTGTCGTCAGAGCAAATTCTCTGCATTCGCAATAACAAAACGTGTTTATGTGTCACACTGTGGGAGATTCCCTGAACGTCAGTCACTGTACTAGACAAACTAGAAAACTGGGAAATCAATAGAATTTCCCATTCCCTCTAAAACCTGTAGATCATCCCTTTAAAAAAAAAATAGATTTAGTCATTTCTATGCATTAATTAGCCAAACACAGGAACCTGCGGCAGGAACAAACTATTAACATTTTCAATGCTTTATCATCATAATTTCCTCATACAAACGCAATTAACATAGTAGTTTCCTGTTACACTGGCACATCCCTGTCCGCTATTATTATTTCTAGGAGGCCTATCATTTACTGCTGGATAAATATTCACCACAGGAAGTTTTTCTAATTTTTTCGCTCTGGGGCAATCATGGCACATGATCCCTCCACATTTAAAGTCATCTCAATGCAAAACATTTGGAAAGTGTGGAATGAAGAACAGAGAGTGCAACACCACCATAGCTCTCTGTTGCCCCCTAGTCACACAGTCCAGCAGCCAGACAATGGAAACTAGCAGCTGAAACTGGAGCAAAAGCAATGAAGCAGATACACGGAGGCTTTAGCTTAGTTGTTTAAAGGTTGATTAAAAGGCTAAAGTTAATTATAAAAGCTAAAACACCTTTTTTTTACATTAATTTAATAAAATGTCCAGAATAACTATAAACTAAAAGTTGGGGGTTATTTTTCAAGCTGAGGACCCCTTTTGAACTGCTGTGACACAGTGAGCAATGGGCAGTGTCCTCTTATAAAATCAATGTGTGTGGCGCTACTGTTCAAAAGCACAATGTAGTTCAGCAGAAATAGTGTGATGTAAAGTTATTGCAATGACGTACCACAGTTATTTCATCCATGTAATCAGGAAATGAGATGAACGGTAGTGTGAGGAAATCATACAAGCGTGCAAAATGATGGAGAAGGATGTTTTCATGGATGTTGATGACTTGAGAACTACTGATGTACATGGAGCCAAACTTTTTTTTTTATGGTTTACATATGCTTCCTAAATGGCAAGCTAGCTCCAGTCATGAATTTATGTTCATTTTAACTTGGACTAGTAATGAGTGGTAAAACAAAGAGGATACATATTTGTAATAAATCCTGAAGGCCAAAAAAGCTTTGTTAAAACAATAAAGCAATAGTGACTAAGCAATTTTGCCACAGGTAAGAGGTATTAAGTATAATGGGACACACTGCTTTTATAAAACTGTGACAATGTTCAGTATGAAAATTCATAAAATGTTATTACCGTATTCAACAAATTGTTTAATGCAGTAATAACCATACTTACAATATACTTTTGCAAAATGAAAAATGCTTTATTTACAGTGATCTGTGGCTGCCAAGCAAAAATGGATTGCAGAATAAAGGTGTATTTTTCATGTGGATCTAAGAACTTGCAGAAGACTGTGTGTATTTTTACTGTGCTTTATGACATTTTAGTTTTTTCCATATAATCATGGTTAAGGTAGGGAATGTTTAATATGGTTTTGGGCCATTAACTTCATACACACATTGACGCCTACCTACCAATGCTACCTTCCACAACCCATGCTAACATTTTATAGCATGGGGCGTTAACATAGTTGATTTATTCAGTCAGGAATCTGTGTATATTGAACATTTTGTAACGACTTCATACCCAGCTCAGGCCAGTCACTGTTTCTGATTCATATTTGTAGTTTTTAATGGGTCATGAGCCCTTTTCTAGCAGTCTGTTATCGGTCAAAATACTTTGTTTCCCTGGCAATAATAGTAAGTTTTGTAGTCATTTCATTTTTAGAACAAAACTAAACTAGATAAAGAAACCCTGGGTCTTTTCTGATTGAGTATACAATTCACATACTCACCGAACACAAAAAGATTGTCTCAGTCCACCAAATAAATAGAAAAGACAGCTGAGCTTTTATTCTCACCCTGTTAGGACTTGTAAGCATGTTAAGACCCACCTAGTTCCAGTGGACAACATGAGCAAATAGGAATCCTAGCCGTACTGTGCACGTTTCCATGACCCAATGTAATTTTTATAGCTTTATTCCACTGTATAATTTCCCGTATTTCAAACACAATAAAGGAAATCATTGCATTCCGCCCCCATCTTTCTCTAGCTCTCTCCCAATTGTGACATTTGTGTCTCTCCTGATTTTATTGGCTGACTCTCTCCTTTTGAAAAGACAATAAAACGGTACACAAATTCAAAACAAAGCTTTGCTTCTCATTATCAAATTCTGCTGTTTTCTCTGCTAATCTCACCCTCCCAAGAAATGTCACTCTTTTACTACTCAAGATCAGAAATAATCTAAAGTGTGTATAAATCTGAGATTCCGCAATTAAGCGCCTTTTCTCAAAGCATACCACAAGTAAGCAGGCTAAAAACATTTCCCTCTCAAAGACAGAAACTGAGTCCCAAGCACAACAAATCCACCGGACTGCTTTTGTTTGAGTGCTTTTCATCTTAAAACAGTTACACCAGTGGAATACTCTCCCCACTGAGGAAGAGAAGGAAAAGTTTATACTGAAAAATGCATCCACGTAGTCTCGGAAATTAGAAGGTTCCTTCTTTAGTCTTTTTTCTTTGACAGTAGGTATGATATTTATTTTTAATGCAAAAGTTTTTTCCCCTCAAACATCTGTTTTCTGCACAATTAATCCTCAAATTAGATTCAGTTAACCTTGCCTCAGTTTTAACTACAGTCGTTCTACATTGTACTCTCAGAACATCATTAGGGTTTCAAAAACAAAACACAGGTTAACAAAAATTGCATTACTGTAATCTAAGGACAGATTCACACACAATTACCAGTCAATGAATAGCAGAATATGAAAACAGCAGTAAATCTCTCAAACTCCAAGGCAAAGAACATATTCAGTAGATGATTAACTCAATGGAAACTAAGATCCAGACAAATGTTGTTCGGAGGAAGCTCAACATCATGACAAATTTGCAACCAGTAACCAACAAAACTAGGAGTAGGAGCGGGGTATGATCCTAGTTTAAAAGCTTTCTGTACATGAAAATTCAAAAACGCATGGCCCTTTTTGTACTAGTACAGCGTTGTGATAACTCACTACAATCAAGAAGTTTTCCAGTCGAAAAGACTCTGTTTGGAAACAACCAACAAGACGCACAAGCCTTGCAAAAAAGTGAATGCTTGCATGCAAACCACACACACACACACACACACACACACACACACACAAACACGCATGCAAGCACACAAATGTGTGCACTCTTTCTCTCTCTCTCTCTTACACACACAGGCCAACAGTGCAGTTTCATTTTCTTACAGGGCTATTCAGACTATGGCCCTTGACTACTTAGACTAAGCGCTCAATTAAGCATAGCTTGCTCAGCTGATTTCCTCAACAGTTATGTTATTGCTGCCATGTGCCGTATTAGCTCATGTATACTTAAGCTTGGGGTTGCCATGCAATGTGTTCCTGTTTTTGGAGTATGTTGCTTTGGAATGGCAGCTATTCTTTCTTTTCATGACTTCCTTACAGTGAATGTCTGAGGAATAAAGTCTGTGGAGGAAGGGCAGGATGTGTTATAACGATGTAATTTTAAAAACTAGGCTCTTTAGGAGCGGGGGGGTATGGAGACAATGCAAAACAGCTATGACAGAGTGCATCTATAAATGCAAATAACAGGGAAGTGTGAGCAGAGCAGGTTTATAAGCTTAGAGACTACACAAAGTGTCTAATGGAATAGTGTGTACAGATAGAAATGTTTCTTATAAAGGGGGACATTGCAACAAGCAATAACTTGAGTAACTTAGTGTCATCATTTCACATTATCAGAAAGCGCTCTGTAAAAATGACATAAAAGGCGTGGTTAGTGATTAAGATTAATTTTTCCCTCTAAAGCTCCTGTGCACTGATTTTAATAACTTCTGCCTGCAAATGAGTGTGCGTAACGGTCCAGAGACAGCCTCCCATGTTGAATAATCATAATTACCCCGCTGATTTTGCTCTTAACATAACACTGCAATTATCATTATTGCTTACAGCAACTTAACATCAATGATGGATTGGTTAAATACATGCGCGTGTGTGTGTTTGTGTGTGTGTAGTTAAACTGTCCTCAGTTCTTCAACATCTTACAATAGAGATGTTTCCCACACATGTTTGTCCTAGTCTGCTTGGTCAACGAGGGAATGCGATAAATCATATTATTAAGATAACGTCAGCAGCCTCTGGCCTGCTCATACATTACGCAGGCAGAAAAAAGCTTCATCAACTCAGAAAAAAGACTAGTCCCTCACACAGTGCTGATCAAACAAGGATGTCCCACAACCCAACACAAACCTACAGCAGAAATCCCTCGACCAATGTGTGGAGTCAGAGAAGTCTAACGGGACACTCCATAATTTACAAAATATGGACGTGACGGATGTGGATTTAACATCTGATCAGTCGAGTCACAGTCAAAACCACTGGAAAACATTTACATAAGAAGAGTGAAGTTTAATTTAAAGGATTTAAAAAGTTCTTAATGGAAAAATCTTTAACCCTTATGTTGCACGGCAGTCAAATCCCACTGTTAATGGGATCAATATTGCTTTCCATATTTGTATTATTTTTTAAATCACCATATCCACTTTAAACACCATTCAAAACACTTTAACATCATAAAGCACAACTCCAAGTTGCTGACTTCATTATTTACTAAATTGATTTATAATTATGCTGTACTGAACTGTGAATTATGCTGTACTGATCTTTTTCCTCCTCTTTGGGTGATGTGATGCTTGCTGTGCAGCAGTACCTATAGAAGATATGCAGTGTATTCTGGGATGCTGAGCCCTTGTTGCATGTTACCATTATACTTCATGCCTGGTTGCAGTCAACTGATTTCTTGTGACATCATGATCCTGCACATTTCCTCATGCCTAATTAGCCAATGTGGTCATTAAATATCCTATGTTTGTTTTTGCAATGTTTGTTGTGGCTTACTTGAGATCTCCCCCAGACTTAAGGAATGGACTTTTAGTATGCAGAGGCCATATGGTATGCAAAAACTAAGAAAGGGAGTGTAATTTAAAAAATAAGACAACTTTCACAACAATCAATTTTCAGTGGCTGTTAGAATAATAGCTTGTTGCAGTATTTCTCACTTTTAATTATTCAACTGATTCCACAAATGTATTACACAAAGAAACACATACCTTTGCCCACTCTTTGTGTCTTTAAATAACAGTAGCCTGATGTAAAAGCACTGCAAAGCTTCTCAATAAGTTCAATTGCATGCATAAGGGGATTATCCCAAACTGTGACATGAGAAGAGGTGGGGGCAGATTTAGAAGAGACACAGTGAAGTATTCTTCCAAAATCAACATTACTTCAAACATGAGGTCATCTAAACATCTGTCTACAACATGTCTATGGTGAGCTCAATCAAAGCCCTTCTAAAGCACGTACAATTGTTTCTGGAAATAAATATTAGGCCTAATTCTGCTCTGATTATGGCAGCCAATCGTGGCTCTGAGAGGAAACACTCATTTGGAGCAGAGATCTCATGTCACTAAATAATCCCTCCTTCTGCTGCCCTTTCACTTCGCTTCCATCCACTGATCTTCACTTAGTTGTTTTTTTTTTCCCCTCATGCCTTGGTCCAAGTAAGTGGATTTATTTGTTAGATGTTGCCTAAACCTCGTTTCACAGTTTAAGACCATTACAATTAGTGAAGTCTGAGTGCATTTTAAGTGAGGACCTGACAGTCGACTGAAGGAATGGACTGAGTTCCATCATACTTACGCTGTCTGTCTTTTCTTGACACACTCCATTTGCAGTCGGCGGATACGTTTACACAGAAACTAATCATAACTTAAACATTTCTATGTAAATCTTACTAAATTACACAGTGCAACAGGGAAAGAGAGAGGAAATCTATACCAAAAACACTTAAGTTCACATCTGACAGTTTTTCCTGACATTCTGGTAATGACTAAGATAATTATATCAATGGAAACTAGCTTCCCTTTGAAGAAGTAAAAAGAAAGCACACAGAACATAAATGAGCAATTTCTCATTTAAAACATACAATTTACATATCTGTCGTAGAAATCTGCTGCATTTCTAAAAACATTGCAAGCTAGTTTAATTCACAGGGTGCCAATTACAGCATACAATATATTCATTATATTATTATTATTATTATTATTATTATTATTATTATTATTATTATTATTATTATCATTATTATTATTATTATTATTGTTGTTG
>JBBPDB010000001.1:39076722-39108853 GCA_037974465.1 Brachypetersius altus | reverse complement strand
TATATGATTAATCTTTATTATTAGCCGTTTCTGATTTCTGACACTCCTTGTGCCCAACCTACAGACACTTTTGTTTCTTACTGAAATAAATCTTAACATTAACATTTTCTTATCTTTAAATAACATTTTGTGCTAATATAACTAATATTAAGGCCACAGTTTTCTCATTACTGAATAAAATAAAAACAATTATGCACAACAAATATCAATGTTTTCTAAAAAAATCTAAAGTTTAAGCACAACAATTATCAAAGCTAGTTTCCTCATTGCTGAATAAAATCGAAAGTTTGCACACAACAAACATCAAGGCGAGTTTTCTCATCACTGAATGAAATCAAAAGTTTCTACACAAAGCCCCGGGTTAGGCTCACAACCCTAGTGAGGATTAGGTGGTTACAGAAAATGAAGGAGTTTGTTCTTAGCAAATATCAAGGCCAAAGTTTCCTCATCACTGAATAAAATGGGTTTTTTTTCGTCTGAGTATCTGTTTTCAAAGCAGTGCTCATATTAAAATCAGAGCAGCACATGTACTTCTTTGTGAGCCTGATCCTCTGCACATACTGCATTTAATGTTCTCCTCAATCAGGTTATCACCTTTATGTTTATGTTTACACTAGAAACACACACACGCTCCAGATATCTCCTATAGACCAGAGCTTGGTAGATTACAGAAGGAGGGCTGTAGGTGTTCTGAAAGTAAAAAGCAGGTTTGTGGTGCAGCAGGTGAGTCTTTGTAGCTTATTTGTAGTTACGTTTTCAGAAGGAACTTTTTTTAAGCGGAACTACTTGGTAGTACTCGGTAGTACGGTTTTCTCTGAAGACAACGTTCAGACCATGCGGTCCAGGGATTGCTTTAATTTTAAACACAGACGTCTCTGTTTTTCATTAAAACTACAAAAATATAACTTTTAATCGGTGACAGCTTCGCATTACAGTCGTTATGGGTAATGTTGTTGTTTATTTATGTAAAATGTAGCATACTGGCTGCCAGGCTAGCTGTTTTAGCTTTAGCTCAGTCTGACGCAAAGTTTCGAAATTGAGCTTCTTCTGCTCCACATACCTGCAGATCCACCAGCAATGATCTGATGAGATGCCTCTCGGAGTAAACTCTGTTTTGTGGGACTCATTTCTACACAGTTTGACCTGTTTGAGTGGAAAAAACAACAACAGTTGTACTTTGTAGCCTGTAGCTGCAGAGCTGTCAAAATGAGTGGAACTGTTTGTTGATATTGACAGACCAGGTGAATTTCCTTAATTAGTAATGCTTTCGGTTTAAGGTTTCACGTGTGTGCGGTTTTATCCAGGATTACCTGTTCTGGGGGGGAAACTGTGTGTGTGTGCTGGAAGCTCCTCAGGCCTGTCTCTCTCAGTCTGAGCTGTAAGTCTGAAGAGCAGACAGCTGGAGATCCAAACCCTGCGAAGCCTGGAAAGCAGACAGCTGGAGACCAAAGTGTGGAGTTTAATTTTAACTACAGAATAGGACACTTATTTCTGGCCATCAGTTAGATGTAACAGGACAGTCAGTATAAATAAGGGTGATTAGATCTAACTAAATAATTTACCGTCTTTTAAGTTATATATATACCTGTATTATACGTTAAGGAAAATACTGCCACACTCCAGATACAATTTCTTTGACTATGTAAAAACATTTGCATGTAAACTAGGTTCTTGTACATGTATAATATAACTGAAGGTTATGCAAAATAAGACACGAAATAACTTATTTATCCCATGGAAAATTATTTTGTCATTAGTATGCTCAGATCAACAAGAAATAATATAAGATGAGACAGTAGAATAAAAAAAGACAATATGGAATAGTGCAAAACAATTACAAGAACATTAATGTAACAATATAACGAACACTGACATTGCTGTACCAGCAAAATCCTCAAATGAACATGCTTTTTGCACTGTTATATAATAACTGGATTAAGTAAAAATGTAAAGTTGCAAACTAGCACTTAAAAGAGGATTATGTTTAACAGGTTGTGGACAGAGACCTTTGGCCTCAGAAATCTGACGTTATTGTTCCTTGTTTTTTCACGTTATGTGACAGACTTCAAATTTTTCGCTTACTTTGGTCTGCTCTAGGATAAACACCACCTAAATGTTCTTTTCTGGGGAGTGAATTGGTTGCAGTTGTGTCTGTGAGGACACGTTAAGTTCATCTTATCAAGTTGCAGTGATTTGTTTCCTTTAATTTTCATGATACCGCCTTTTCCACCTTTATGAGTTTAGTGCCTCTGTAAACCATATTCAACATAATTCATATTATTTCAGACCGATTACTTTACAGCTGCATGTTTTTCTTGTGTAATAAATCATGCCCAGTTTCATTTTATATATTATCTTTATTATTTATTAAAAATGAATAAATATAAGTGACGTAACGAGTTTAAACACTTTAGCATGGTTTGACTGATTACGTTTTTTCCTTCAGTTCTGTGTTCAGGCAGTCTTAGAGAACATGGGTCAAATGAAATAAAAAATATTGCCACGAATAGGTTCATTTGTTGACTTCCATAACAAACTGACCTGTGTTTGTATTGCCCTCATATAGATTTTTATTCATAAATTGGCGCCCCAGTCAATATATAAGTGGGTTTTAATGGGTGATGGATCTGTTTTTTGCCTTTGGTGTGACTGTGGCTGTCCTTTTGTTCCCTGTCTTATCACACAACCCTAAACCAACACGGGTGTTATCTAAGTAAATATACGCAAATCTGCATTCGATGGGCAAAGATAAATGAATAACTTAACTGGGCTATTTGTAAAACTGCTGCCAAATCATGGAGTAATTTCCATTCTGGGTTTCAGTGGTGAAATAACTGCTGGCTGTGTAGGAACTGTTTAATATAGTTAAGACCCCTCAAGGATGAGCCAGTCTGTTTGAATAGCATCTGTATAAAAGGCCTGAAATACTCTGGAATTCCCATGTAATCACTTAAAGTTGATTTTATTTTGAGAAACTGGCTCTCACACTCCTTTTCTAAGTGAAAATTTCTTCTAACACAACATTAACTTAACTTTTTTTGTCATTCTTTATTTGATGCCTCATAAAATAAGGCTGTCATTTAAAATTACAGGTCGACAGAAAATATATCATGCAGAGAGACAGATTTTGCCAGACCGTGCAACAGGCTACTCTAGTTTTGCTCTGCACAATGCACAACAAAATACTTTCTTTTCCTGTATGAATGTATACATAGAAAGAGGCAGGCAGGCAACTGTACTGCAGTGTTACTTCACAATGAGATTTTCCCCTCCCTGTTTAATTTTAAAATTTATAGCACGCTATTGGCAGGAAAATACCATTAGCACTTTGACCTCCCCGCACGCGGAGCGACCCCACCCTCGCTATAAACTGGCATGCTGGCCGGCATTTGTATTGATCATTTGTTTTTACTTATATATGGAATACAAGAATGTGGACAACTAAATGAATTGTGTATGGTCATTAAATGTGTCTGGGACTCGTTTTCATTCATGTTCTCTAAATACAGCAAAAGCTACGTACACACAATGCAAAAATGTGTTCTGCTAAATAAAGAGGCACAAAAATATCATGTGTGAGTTTAAGTAATGTAGTAATTTAAGTGGTGTAAAAAATATGCATTAAAATAGTTATCTATTATGATTCATAAAGCATGGCTCATTATGAAAACTACAGGACCATATGTTTGGAATAAAATTTCTTGGCTCTGAAGGTTTGAGCTGTTTAGTTTCACTACATAGTTCTAAATAATTCTTAAGTTAATAATTATGCAAAATAAGGAATGAGAACATCCAATAAGATGGACACATTGTACCTTTTATTTTCAACACAATCTAAGCATGTTATGCCTTCACAGCACACTCGGTTTCTGTCCATGGACCACCTACTTGTAGGGTGAAAAAGATTCCTTGACTTTCTGGAACTACTCAAAAAAAAGCAAAAATAAATACCTAAATACGTAGACAGTGGTTTGATCCATTGAACAATTCAAGTCACTCTAGTTTGATAGCTCTTTTGCAAATTAATCTCTACATCGGCATGTCAGCAGATCGACGTCCCCCTCTCCAGGCTCCATGCATCGGCGCGGCATGCTGCTCCATGTCCCATTCTCTACCTAAAATTGTTATATGTTTGGTAGTTCTGTGCTACAGCCTTGTCAACAGTTGCTCAGATTGAAACAGCTGTAAACATGTTTGCTTTGTGAAACAGATCTGTACCGTTCTTGTTTTGACGCTCCAGAAACCCGTTTTTCAATGGCTAATAGCCTAGATGTAATGGAGTTCTAAATTCAAGGTTAGTGACAACCAAAATAATGTCTTCATGGTTTTGAGTCTTTTCAGTTAAAGAACCTAAAGGCTTAATATCATACTGATTTTTTAAAAAAATAATTAATGTGATTTAACTAAATTATATCTGTGACAAAAGTACATCGGCCACAGAACATCTGTCGGTTAATTCTGAAAAATGTGCACGCTATGTATATTAACCGTATTTTTTCACGTGTCAGAACTATGATAACAGATGTCAGCTATTACACCAGCACTGAACCATAGTGGCTGTACGCTCGTGTCCGTGTAGTCAGTATTGTCCATCTTTTTAGGTTTAGTGGCACGTAACTACTTTCAGGCACACAAACTATAAACTATAAAACTATAAAATTCCTGCTATCATTCAGAAAGATGGATGTGAAATGCAGACATCGCACAGTAGCCATACAAGAGACAAAAAATAAAATAAAATAAAATACAGCCAAGCAGAAATGCAGACTAAGAGAAATGGCAGCTTAATAGAAATCGGAGCAGAATTGAAAAAATATGTCCGAGACCTCGGGGTGGAAGTCCCTGCTTGAAAGCACTAAAGATTTACATACTTTCAAAATGAGGTCTTCCGTCTTTGTGCCTCAATGGTTTAAGCAAAGTACCTTTGTTAGTGGCCCATATTTTCCCTTTTCATGCACTGGCAAAAATTCCATCTTAACTGAGCAGAAAAGTGGAAGGGAAAAGGAGGTGAGGACCCTGAAATCCCACTCTCAGAGCAGCTCACAGTAAAGGTCCAAGGAATGTGTAGCTTATAAATAAAAGGACTTCTTGTCCATCATGTTTTGCAAGTATTTGATCTTTTCACACAATGAATGACGAAGATTATTCATGTTTCATCCCACTTCCCACTCAGAAGTTTGAGGTCTGTGCAAATACAAATACTACAAAGGCTGTGATGACCACCAGGGAGTGTTTACACAAGACAGAGGAAAACTTCAGCGTTAGCTGTCTCAGTACCCTGTGGACGTGTTTGGAGTGTTGAAACTGTTAAGCCCTCACAAAAGTGTGGGGCCTTTAGTTGTGTATGTCATTGAGGGGAAGTGTCTGCTGTCAATGTTCCACAGCTTCCTGTCTCCTCGAGATGCCAGGGTGGAGGGCTGAGTCTGACTCCCAGCTGCCTGAAGGCCTGAAGTCCAGTAGTTGATATAGCTGGCCATCAGTAGAGTCAGTTCCAAGATCTGACCAGTCAGAAGAGAGAAAGAAAATGTACTTGAATTTAAGAGCAAAGAAGATCTTCCTTACTGCAATTTTTTTAAATGTCGAATTTAAACATTTAATTTGTTCATCAAGCATCAGAAGTCTAGGAGTCTGGTAAAGTAAACAGTAAATTGCAACCACACATATTAACAGTCTGGTCCACACCGGAGCTCATTAGCACTTCCTGCGTCACATAATGTAAGGCAGAGAGGTGACTCAGTGCGAGACGGCAAATCTGAACCCTTCTCTGCTTGGTGTAGAGAAACCTGCTTTTAACATCAACTGTCATTCTGATATACCGGAGCTGAGGGAAGTAGCAGGAGGGGAGCTTGGGTTTTAAGCGATTTTCAACATCACCCCTACACACGGTAGATTAAATTTCTTTTCCACCCAATAAAATAGTGATTAAAGAAACTGATACATCAGAATGATTTGATTTAGTGGTGGTTGGCAAAGCTCTGAAAATGTATTTAGTGTCTTAACGTCCTCTTTTACCTTTGGTTTGGCCATCGCAAAAACAAGCTTGTCCACAGTCCTCTTCCCCAAAGCCTGCTCTTTGGTTTGGCTGACCACCACCATGAAGTCCTCCTTGCACCCACCAAAAGTGATCACTGACTGGTATGGGTATGTGACCAACAGGTGCTATCACACAAATAAACACACATATATCTGAGCAGGCATCAGAAAATATCATATTGCCGTTGCCGAGAGAATAAGAGGTGCAACTGTGCTAAAACACTGATTTTGCTTTTAAAATGTCATTTTTGTTTTATAGCAATCTCTTGAAGATTTTAAACAGGGAGTAGCTTAGAGTGGCAAGTGGATGGGGGAAGGCCAAACCCAAAATGGAAGAGTAAGAGTAGCAGCAAATTACAGGGCCAAGCCGACACTGTTTATTCCTGCTCTAAATGGCTGGATTTCTTGAGGCAGAGGGGACTGGTCAAGCCAACAAGTGACTATTTGGGAAGCCTTTGGAAGTACTGCAGCAGAAAATCATTCCAGACCAGCACGCCTGTTTCTGTGATGTTTGCTGGGCCAAGAAAAAGGTCTTTGCCTTAAATAATGTTAAGTTAAAGAACAGGCAAGAAATCTAATGGCAAGTCCTGCCCTAAAAATGTTTCCCCATTCCCCCAAAAGAGGGCGCTAATAATATGATATACTAGTCCTGCATCTCTATTTTCTTCGTTGAACATTGTTTCTGTGCTGACACAGCAGCATGGACACTTACCATTGAGCAATCTAACACACTTAAGCCATCCTCGCTAACAGCAAGCCACACTTGTGCCTGCTGCAATGTAAAGGGAGGCTGTGGCTGAAAAGAGAGACAAAGAAAGGAAAAGAGACATTTGGCACTTAGAAAACAGGCCTGAAAAAGCTATCAAAACAGCTTTTCTATTACACAGAGCATGCTCAAGGCCATAGAAGTACACTTACTTTGGCACTGAATAGCTTGGCTCCGAACAGGGGCCATTTGCGAGCCACGGTCAAATAGATCCTTACACATTCAGCAGCGGTGCACCCCCGCAGGACAGACCATTTAGTGGCCAGCCGCTCAGCCAGTTCCCTGTGGAAAAATGGTCATTTCAACAGCCAGGCAGCATGGGTGAGTTAATATGTCAATGATTTATATGTGCCTGCACATAGGATGAGCAAAATATTCCTTCTCTTGTCTTCCTATTGCAGGCAGATTTTTGTCCATGAGTTTGCCAGTAATATGAAGGATGGTATGCATGAAGGATAGATTTGGTTTTACCTGAGCTGCTCCATGCTGCAGTCCTGCTTGTAACGTTTGGGGTAGAAGCGTTCCAGAACCTGCAGCAGTAACTGTTGGTTCTTAGACTGCGGAGAGTTGCTCGGAGATGCAGGTGCTCGATCCAAATCACCATGTTCCACCTGCACCACAAAAATGTCATACAGAGCTCTCATATATGATCACACGGATGCACACGCTCTCAAACATTCTTCTTTTTTTTTACACACCTGGGCCATCAGTGCAGCCACCTCCAAGGCCAGTTCTTTGTTAACAGGAAAGTGGCCTTGGTGCACTTCTTCATTCACTTGAAAAGCCATCAGTAGTCGCTCTCTCTCTGTCTCCCCTTTTGCCTGTGCTCTAAACCACAGCCTAGAGGACAAAGGACACAAGCCTTAACGCTATATGTTAGCAAGTAAATTAACTTATTTTACATTGAACTCACTGAGTTATAAGAATATCTTATTTGAAATTAGAATCATGTGATGATGAGGACTAGCATGATAATGAAAAGCAGGGGGTTACTGTATACCTTCATAGCATTAGCAGCAACGACTGTATTTTGTATACATACTGCGTCCAACGCTCACTGATTAATGAGTGGACCAAACCAACAAGACTACTGGAGAAATTTTTAATGCGGTTTGAGAAATGTGCATCACCCTGCTGAATATGGGACTGCAGAAGGTTCACAGTACCTATGTTAATATAGTATGTATTCTCTTCATTTAGAACCTATTCAGAAAGGTTCAAAGCTGCAGGGGGCCATCTGCATTTGTGCCATTAAAATTTGTCCTCAGGGTCACTGTTCCCACTGACATTGAAAAGTATACAAGAAAATATTCGAAAAGTATACAAGAAAAACATTATACCAGGAAATATTCGGTATAATGTTGGCTACTAAAGATTTTTGCATGATAGAACCACAAAAAGGAATACATATTTCCTTTCTACCAAACTTGCAAAGCAATATAAATTTTATTTAGGAAGTCTTATTATTTTAAATTATACTGTTATGCCGTGCTACAATAAATAACAAATCAATGTTTATTAAACCTTAAAGTAGTTATAGGACATAGGACACATAGGGCATTACAAATAAAACATAAATTATTGTTGATATGAATTTCTTTTCAGCAGTTTCAAATATTTCCTGCAAAAATTCATAGAACTCTGAACAATTAAGGAATACTACATTAAACGCAAAGTTGCCCAGTTCAAACATGAAGTGAAATGGAATATTTCTGTAAATGTTCATAGTGGAACAGGATTTAATGTTGCTTGAGTGTTTGACTGTACACACACATTTTGGATCAGGACTGGGATCAGAAGATATTCAATATTAAAGGAATGTATCAGAATCATGGGCAAATGTGTGATAAGGTCATTCCTTATTATAATATTTCTCTATAAAAAGGGAAGAAAAAAATGTACATACCTGCTTTTGTATGTTAAGCGAACAATACGAGTCCCCTCATACTTCCCGGGTTGTAGTTCCTTCAGGGCCTGTTCCCACTTTGAGATCACATCACAGATCTAAAGAAAATAATTATAATGAAAAAAGCAGTAAATACAGTAAATGTCCTTCTTCATCATATGGATTTACTTTAGTCATGGCCAAAAAGTTATTTTTCCTGCAATTTTAGAGTTTGAGAGGGTGTGTTACCTTGGCTGCAGGCTGCAGATAGTGCTCCAGGTCTTTCCCTGAGGGGTCGTCAGTGAAGAGTGCGAAGCCAGAGAGCTGTGGCTTCCTCATGCCGGCTCTTTGGTTCAGCGTGTTCACAAATTCTTCCACTGTGGTGGAGCCATCAAACCCCACCACCTACAGTTGCAGTTAGTGGACAGTGGAGAAGAGATAACATCATTCAGGAAATCAGTTCTTAAAAGCTCCATGGCCATAACATCAGGGTTCAGTGTTTAGTCAGGACTTAGTGAGACTCATGAGTTAATGTTATGTACGGAAGCAAGCTGATTTTGGAAGGAACTGTTTTTTCTTTTTTTACTTAATGATTAAGTGACTTACAATGTGTTTCTTAATACTGGGGATGCCAGAAGCAGGATTAATGCTGTGTGCATTCAAGTAGAACCTCTAACTCAGAATGTGTAGCTGAAAATACCTAAAGCTGGGATGGTGTTCTCCGTTGTTGACATTAACACAGTATGGCCACCCACACAACAATAACAAAAAACAAATGTTTTGAATGTCAGATTTTAAACAATACTATAAAAGTAGATACACAATACACATACACTGTATCTATAACTCTCCAGTCAAATTTAATTATGCCATTTTATGCACATTTTACTGCAGTATTTCTACTTATCTGGTAGGCTTTAATATTTGCAAAGTGAAAGTGCAAAAAAGTGCAAAAAAATATATATATATTGTATGTATGCAATTTTTTTAATACAGCACATTAACAGTACTTCTGCATCAACATATGCCAAGGCGTGGTCTCTGCAGAGCATGTGTACTTATTTTCACATAGAAGACAGAATGGTTGACTAGCATTGCCCAAACTTTAGCATGTGACTGTACATTATAAAAGTTAAAGATATTATCATTATCTTGATCCGGGCCATTGGTCCGCAATTGGTTATTTAATATCATCTAATGTGGCCAAGTGGGCCTTGACAACATGCTGTGACAGATAGGGCCTTCATGTTGAAAAGGCTGAGAATCATTGATCTAGATAAAAAACACTTGTGTTTTTTCCCTATTTGTAGCCTAAATTGTAAATTCGCTCCAGTGTCAGAGTTTAAATGAAACTCAGAAACACTGCTATAATGTAATGTGGGAATGTGTGTGTGTGTGTGTGTGCGTGCATGTGTGTGTACCTGGTAGGTACTGTTCATAAAGTGGACAGGTATGCTGAAAGGTAGCGAGTGATGATAAGGGTTTCTCAGCAGAATAGACACAATCTCCATGCGAGAAGGCTTGGCCTCTCTCTCTCCGTTCTGCAGCGCTCGCTCCACTGACCGCTGACAGTACACTGCATATTTCCCTACTTCAGTCCTGTACTTCCACAGATGTGTGTAGAGACGTGACATGAAATGATGCATGACAGAGCACATTACTATGGCAACATTTACAAGAGACAACAAAAAATAAGGTAAGACATAATGCAGTCTGTCAAACAGACTTTTTACTATATTTACTGAGCTGGGGTGTGTGTGTATAAGCATGCATAAAAACTGACTTAGGATCAGCATTTCTCTGCAAGTACTGTCTCAGGTACCACAGGAAGCGATGCTGGGGCAGGAAAAGGGCAACACACACCGATAACAACTGCCAGCACTGGGGGAGACAGAGACGTAGTGAGTGTGTCGAGGGAAAAAAAGTTGGCTGCATCCCACATGGCTCATAGTGCATAGTATTAAACAAGTCATTTGGAACAGAGAGTATTTGGGATAGGATCTATGTGGTATTTGAGTCTTGACTCTTTGCTTAATGTATGTGCCCGTGACTGACCTGTGTGAGGGAGTAGTTGTTGGGTGTGCGGCAGTTGGTCTGTTTGATCAGTTGACAATACATCTCATTCTGCAACTCAGGGTGAGTCAGACACACCTGCAGTGCACTCTGGGCCAGGGAGGTGTGGTAGTCTATGGAGGGAGCCTCCACCAACACATTAATGAACAGCTGACAGGACTACAGGAGAACACAAAACACAACAACATAACATGTTACTGTACATAAGTGTGAATGCATTTGGGTCTGCAAATGGGTTTTCCAGCTATTCCAGCTCCGGGCGGTGATCAGTGAATAAAACTCCTTACTGGTGTGGTTGTAACTGGGAGGGCTGAGTAGGGAAAAAATGACCAAATACGAAGCACAATCTGTGAAAAATGGTAATAATCTCACAATGACAGGATGCTATATAATATTTATGATACAATAAATATGATAAACACCCTATAAACAAAGAGCTGCACTGACCAGATGTCTGAGAGTCTAAGGTACACATTGAATTCTTGGTCCAGCAGTTACCATTCAGTAATCAGATCAGAACTGGCAGCAAATGCAATATGTTTTATAATTGCATACTAATGCATATTATATTAACTTCATAATAATATTAATTCTGATAGCAAGAAGTCTAATTTTAAGATGCTCAATGTTAGGTTGTTCTCATCACTTCTATTATGTAATTAGACCAATGGGTGTTCCTAATCTGTATGTAACACTACCTCTCCATCCCAACATTTTTTTTTTGTACTCAGCCTGTAGGCTTAATTTCTATGTGCTGTTGAGCATCTGATCCTGTCAGAGATTTTCGGTACCATTACATTATCTTCAGATAGTTCAGAGCAGCATTCTTCTGCTTTGCCACTAGATGGCAAACTGTCCACAAAAGTACAGTGTCTAAGACGTAGCACCTGGGACAATCACAATCAAGTCAGGGTGTAGCTGTCGTCCAAGCTCTCCATTACTGGGTGGGAGGCTACATACCCTAGTATCAAATCTCATTAAAATGTTTTTTATAAAGATCTGTGCAACTAGTCCAGTGGGTGTAGAGATTGGAATATAAACCGTGCCAACTGTGAAAACCTCAAGAAAGGGCTACTGTCCAAATGAAGGGATGAGTTGTGGAACAACACTGGACCACAACAAACAATGATACTTCTTCTTTAAAACCAAGGTGAAAGGTTTTCTTTGCTGTGCAGTGCTGGTGATGTGCACTGTACAGTGGGCTTAGGGGGGCAGCTTCAATCAGAGCTTAATCCGGCCCATTATCTTCTCATGCTGCTCTAATGAGTGGCAGGCCTCACAGTCCTGCCTTTGATCCGACTGTGGGAGAGACGGTGGCTCTCTCAGTTACTCTGAGAAACTCCAGAGGGGGGATGAATGAGAGATAAAAGAAGAAAGAGAAAAAACTTGAAATGAAGGAGATAAAGAGTGAGGCGATACTGAATTGGAAAAGCGAGAAAGAAAGAAAGAACCAGAGGACCCCGAAGAAAAGAGTGTTTCTATGTATAAGGGAGAGGGAGAGGCAGCGGCAGAAATAGAATAGAGAAAAAGAACAGTGGGAGATAGGATAAGAGGCTTTTTGAACGTGTGTGTGTGTGTGTGTGTATTTCCCCCGCCATTTTCCATGCTCATTTTTAAATCCTGGCCATTCACAAATACATTCAGTTCTGTGTTCACATTTTTTGATGGCTAAAAACAAATAAAATCTATGAAAAATAAAAACGATCTGCAAAAGTGCTGGAAAAGATAAGCATGTACACTCCAAAACATAAAGGTACCAATATTACTCTTTGTAATTACCCCACTCAAAGACACCCACTAAACCTGGCTGATATCATATGAGTTGATATAACATATGAACCAGTTGTGTTTCAGCAGATAAATCATCAAACTCCAGGATTCTTGCTATAAAGTTTGGTGACATAACAGGCTTTTTAATGAAGTTCCTTTGAAAACCATATTTGCAAATGTAATGTAAAGGTTCAACAAAGAATCGTTGTACCTTTAAAGGTTCTTTACACCTACAAAACCCTCAAACAGGGACACAAAAGTGTTCTGCTATGTCATCACTCTAAGAACCGTTTTGGCTGAGAAATTTACATTTGTCAAAGGACTAGGAAGTTTATTTTGTGTAAATATTTGTGTTTTATGTTTATCATGTATTATGTTTAAAACTGTTTTATTTATGCATTCTCACTGTGGTCATGCTAATAGATAGGTTTTTTCTGATGCCTTCAAGTCAAGTAGCCTAGCTAGTGGTTGTCATCCTCACAAGAGCTAGTTCCCCATGAAATTTACATTTAAATTGACACGTAGGGCATTTAACTGATGCTTATATTAAGCGACATACATCAGAGGTCAAGTAGTCCTCTGTAAAGATGTACTTAAAATCAACGTCCGCTGTTCAACCAAGTTACTCCTGCCGAAGAAAAGTCAGTGGTGGTTAAGGCAAAAGTAAGGAAGGCATGGAGATAAGAGTAAGTGAAAATGGGGAAGAAGAAATAAACTAGCAGAAACAAGAGGTAAAGTTAGTCACCATGATGAAATTCTGTTTTGAAATACAAAATCAGCAAACTCAGCAAAAATATCAAAAGACCACATGCAAGTTGATGCTGAGCACATAGAATTTAAAGTTGTTTAAAAATGATTGTACATGTCTGGACGAGGCCTAAGAAAGAGAGAGTAAATGAGCAAAACCTTAAAGAGTTTGAGAGCCTCTGTTTGAAGTGCTTCCGAGGGAAGAGTGGTCAGAGGTGAATGGAGTCCACTCTTGCTGAAGCACAGCCCCTCGTGTTTCCACAATGGAGAGTCTAGACACACACACACACACACACACACACCGTGGGAAGATTCAGTTACAAATTAAAGTGGCATGACAGCTGACTTTAAACTCTGTCTGGTGTCTGCCTGGAGTCACTGAAACTGTCAGTTTGAATTTAAAATAACATTACATATGAAATCCGTTGTCATATGGTGGGATACCAAACACTTGTGCTTGCTTTAATAAAGACACTTTTAAAGAAAAGCCTTCAAGCCACCTGGATCTCCATCCAAATCCAGAAGTTTGCCAATCAGCTGCTCATACTCCGTGCCCACTTTAAGGCTGGCGCAGCTGCCCGCTGCCACAGTCAGGTGGTACAACCAGGTGTCCTTAGAGGAAAGGGAAGAAATGTAAGCACTCTTACTAATCAAAAACCAGTCAGATATTGCTTTTTACAGATTCCTACAAATAATTGAATCCTATAAATTCTAAAAATGGTACTAGATAATAATATAATCATGTTATACATGTACCTCCAACAAAATTGGGTTTATACTACTTAAAAATATGTTTCAATTGAGCTTGATGTGGTATTAACCATGTTTTCATTGATGTTACCTTTTCTTGCTTGGTGCCAATGAGCAGGTAGGTGGGGCTTTGGTCTTTGGGATGGACCACCAGTGTACAGTGTGAAGAGAGAAACCCCCGACCACCTGCCTCATAATCTTCATCAGAGTCACATGACCTGTCCACCTCCTCCACTCGTGCTTCTCGTACACGGAGCTGACCCAGTGGGAACTTGTGCACACACACAATCATTACACTCATTACAATGACTCAAGATTGCAGCGCACACAACAGGACAATAAAAAATAAAAGAGGAAAACTTCATATCATTTATCATTATCTCACCTTGTCCTCCTGGTTGCGGAAATAGTAGAAAACCTTCCCTGTTAAAGTGCACCACACAAGCTTTGAATGGCCATGTTTGACCTAAGACACAGAAAAATGAACAGAGCTGGTAAGTGTGGGGAAGGAGGTGAAGGAAAAAGACACATAGAGGCAAAGAAGGGCAATGGTTACTTCTCAAATGTGTCAACACCAGCAGCTGTGTGCAGATGTACACGCAAATTACAGCCAGAGAAGAAACAGCAGTGGATTCTCACAGAGCACATTAAAGCCCTCACACAGGAAGAGGCCATACATTACAGACTGAGCTGTCACTCAGCTGCTGAAGATGCACCAGTCATGCTCCTCTGATGTGGTGAGGTCATGCACGCACATGCGCAAACACATGCAAGAAGAATTTTCTAAGCTAACTATAGTGACTTAATTAGTTGATGAAAACCAACTAATAAAAATGTATCAAAATTACTTTACATTGTGATGCATTACAACTTCCATTCTCCAAGTAAAACTTGCAAAATGTCACACATGTATCATAGTTCGAACAGCCCCAAACAAAATTACATGCTTTGTTGATTTTCTCAGTGAAGTTAAGTACTCTTAGATTACGAGTTCAAGAAATATTTGACTGAGGTTCCCACACTTTACATCCAACTGTACACACACACACACACACACACATGCACACATATACTTGAGACCAGATACAGCTCGAGAAGAAGTTCTGCACCTAAGCAAAATTCCAGGCATGCTGACCTCAGTTCTGTCTGAACGTGTGCTATTCACCCAGGAATCCACCTCAGAGCCTCCTAAGGCTTACCTCATCAACACCCCCCTTTACACACACACACACATCCACACACACCTAAACAGCCAGACCTAATCAGACCACCTCCTACTCCGGATGCAAGCAACTACCGGCAAACTGACAAATCCTGTTTAATAACAGGCGTGTACATCACAGTTTAATCTTCCCAGATAAGATGCTTTCAAACAGCTGTTCACAGCTGAATGAAAATAAAGCCTTCAGGTGCATGATGGTGGGTGTCCTCAGAGTGCTCTAAACACCTTTCCGGAAACACTATACCTCACCTAAGCAAACCAGAGGGCTTAATGAGCACAGTGTGTGAGCTCTGACCTTAGTGAGCCAGCCACGCACTGTAGGCTTGGCTTCCATCTCCACTGAGATGGGTCCGCTGGCCTGGACTTTAAGAATGCTCTGGAGGACTCGGATCCACTCCTCCAGGATGTTGGGGGAGTCTGCAGTCAGGTAGTACGTCTTCTTCTCTGTGATTAACTAACACACACACATAGACTTTTTGTAACATTTTCAACTCAAACAATAAACACAGTAATGTCCTAGAGTCCTAGAGTAGAAAGGGTATTTCCAAATGATAGAAGGATCAGATAGAGCATAATGAGTGATAAGTATTAAACATAATTGCTACCATGGCCACTCTGGTCTAAACATTCATTTTTGTGGCAAAAACATAGATCAGACAAAACTTAAGACGTCAAGCAGACAGACTCCCCACGGCTTGTTTTGATGGTAAACTCATGCTTGACAGATTTGGTTAAAGGATTTTAGAAGCAAATTGAAATCCTTGTGTACACCTGTGTTTGTGTCTGTGTATTCCTCACCTGGAATGTTTGTGCTCCTTCTCCACGGGCTATACGACAGGAAGAGTTGAGCTCAATCTGGCCCTGGGGCTTTCGGATCACGTCACTCTGAGAATACAAAAGAATCAAATCGCATATCATCACTCCTGCAAGACTTTCCACCACCTGCTCACTGAGACTAATGAAGCTCTAATTAGCTCTAACTGTCTCTCTATGGCTCCAATTGTGTTATTACAGCATCTCAACTTCCTCTCTTCTCAGTATCAACCTATTTTACAGTGCAGTGGTTCTCAGCTTGTATACATGACATATGATGGTTACATGGATGTTGCATGGATGAATATGGCACCCCTGACCATAAACAAACAAACCCACAGCTATCTTTTGAGGCTTTAATTTAATCGGCAGACTTTCTGACTAGGCAAAATCAAAGTACTGTTGCACTAGAAATCCCCTAGTTCTTTTAGATAATTAATGTATCATTTTGTTGTTTTTACCCTTTAGACCCCAACAGACCTTTATGATGCTCTGCGACTGATGCGTTATTGAAATCACAAAGTAATAAATATGATTTATCAAATATGGAAATTTGAACAAATTCATTTTTAATCAAGTAATCAATTCTAATCCAATAATCTATTTGTTGAATCCCTTAATAGATGTGTTGCTTGTAAGACAAAGATAAACCCTTTTCATGCATTCACAGACTAAGTGTATTATACCAGTGGTCCCCAACCTTTATTTCGTCACGGACCGGTTTAATATCAGAAACTATTTTCACGGACCGGCCTTTAAGGAGTGGCAGATAAATATACGTGTATTATACAAATAAATGATACGCATAAAAATGGGGATATTTTAAAAATATAATAATAGTGTATCTTTAAAATATAGTAATAAACGTAAATCCAATGTGCACTCGCAGCTTTATTAACAAGAGTGAGTCATAGACTAAGGATCCCAGTCATTTTTCAAAATAAAACATCATTTAGACTCTGATAGTAAATCAAACGGAAATACTGTAAGTTTTTTTATTTTTTCTGTGCAGCGGACCGGTACCGGGCCGTGGGTCATGTGGCACCGGTCCGCGGCCCGGGGGTAGAGATTGTGGTGAAGAGCGAATTGTGTAACACCACAGTAAAGCTTTTCATACGGCACACAGGCTACTGAACTTGAACAACTGTACTGAGGGGTCAATGCTCCAGCCAAACAAGGTCCACAAAATGTAGAGCAGCAAGGGGGAGTCACTGGCACAATAGCATTGCTAGAGAGATTTGATAGAAAGATTAGAGATTTTAGAGACAGAGATGTTGTTGTTGTCAGAATGTAGATAAAAAATAGCCCTCAGGTTAAGAACTGACTTGCTCCACTGCCCCATATTAGGCTCATCTGTTTGCCGCTTTTCTGCCAAAAGTCACACCAGAAATAGAACAGAGAGCTTGTAACAAAGTCTACTGCTATCCCAAAAGCTGTGCTGTATAGCCGTAGTAATGTACTCACTGGAGATTTATAGTAAAGTATCTCTCCATTCTTCAGGATAAACCAGCGCCTTTTCCATGCCTTCACCTGGCTGCCCATCTTCAGCAGGTAGCCGGCCTTCTCCAGAGTCTCCTATAGGAACACAAAGTCCCAGACAACCTCTGACTACATATCAGACAAAAATCAATAGAAACAAATTTATAAAAAGAAATGATGATCAATATTAGGCAAGTGCTAAGTGATGGGCTTTATTAGCAGGAAACTTACAGGCCCGACACTCTCGCAGGAGTATGATGAAGTGCGCTGGACTTTCTGTTCAGGTTCAGAGTAATCACTGTCCAGTGAGTAGGCATCTGGAGGAATAGCATAATCACTCTCCGAGCTGATAGAGGACATGGACACTCCTACGGAATAAGGAAGATACAAATACAACATTAAAACCACTGAGAGGAAGAAGGAATAACACTGGTGTTTTCGTTACAGTGGTAGCTGTCAAGAGGTGAAATGTATTAGGCTGCAATGTTCTCACTTGAGAAAACAACAAAATGACAGTTCTTGTGGGATGTTCCTGGTTTGCTGGTTAATACATACACAAAGAAGTCCAATGAAGGACAATCATTGAAGGACAAACTGATAACAGGGTCATGGGTGTCCAAGGCTCACTGTCTCTCTTTTTGCAGAACAATCCATCCTGCCACACTGCAAAACTGGCTTTCCCTCTTCCCATTGTGCATCCTGGTCATCCACATGAGCTAAAAGAAAGTGTGATTCACCAAACCAGGTCACCTTCTTATGTGCTCCATGGTCCAGGTCTTATGTTCATGTACACATTGTGGGCATTTTCAGTAGTTGACAGGGTGAGCATGAACCTTCTGACTGGTACACAGCAAGCTGTTATGCATCTTTCTACCATATCTAGGCATGAACCTTTTCAGCTAGTTGTGCTCTTCTGTGAGATCTGACCAGATAGACTAACCTTTGTTCCCTATCAGTGAGATGACCCTGTTGCTATCCTTCTTATGACCACTTTTGGTAGGTACTATACACTGCATACAAAAAACACACCACAAGGCAAAAACAATTTGGGGAAAAACCTACATCCTGTTTTTATAATCCATAATTTATAATTTTTTTAAATCAGAAATGTCTTTTAATGAATTGTGCATAATGAATCAGAAATTACAAAGACACTTTAGCAGAATTATCCAGTGAAAACCCTCATACATTAAATTAAAGAATTTTTCTTTTCCTGGAAAAAACTAAAATAGATAAAGTAGTGTTAGACTTTTACCTCTCTTCACAGCACGAGGGCTTCCAGGGGTGCTGCCTTTTTTCTCTGGCCCCACAGCTGAGGTGCGCAGACTAGCCAGCGAGCTGCTGTCATCTTCCGAACCTGAATCATCATCAGGGAGAGGGATGCTGCTGATCTGAGTGGCTTTCTGGGAGAGCAAACACACACACAGGACATTCAGCAAGACATTTCAGCCCTGTACTACAGAGCAATGTGGCGACTGATGTAGACACTAATAAGAATAAGACAAGAGTGGATATGTGAACGCACTGGAATCTTTCTCACCCCTTTGAGTGTGGAGTAGACCGGTACACTGATGTTCTTGTAGATGAGATGAGTGAAAGGGCCGGCTGCAGGGTACTGAGGCAGTGTAGACACTTCAAAATGACATTCAGAAACACAATGCTGAAATTACTGAAAGACACAGTATAGCGTGTTCACATTTTAAGTATATAATCTACTGTCTATTCTTTGTGGTTAAAGAAATGAATCACGATTTTAAGAAGCAATAAGACAGGGATTTAGTCCTGTGCACTTTCTTAGTGGAGGATGATTCACTGGGGTCTTGCTAACCTTCAGCGAAACCTTCAAGTCATAACCTCCAAGTTGCTATAGCAAAGAAGTTGGTTCCCATATTTAGATGTTCTTCAAGACCTTTTATCATCTGAACTACACTATGGACAAAAGTATTAGGACACACCTGTTTTATGGTTTGGGCTAGGCTCCTTGCTTCTAAAGAAGGACAATCTAAATGCTGCATCATGTGTCCCAGTCCATAAGGACACTGCTGGATTGAGTTCAGTGTGGATGAACTTGACTGGCCCACACAGAGCCCAGACCTCAACCCTAACCAACAGATTGTGAGCCAGACCTTCTTGTCCAACATCAGTGCCTGACTTCATAAATGATTTACAGAATGAATGGGCAGAAATTCCCACATAAATACTCCAAAATATTGTGGAAAACCTTCCAAGAAGAGAGTAAGCTGTTCTAGCTGCAAACTCCATATTAAGTCCATATTAAATGTATTTAAATGCAATGTCCCTGTTGGCGTAATGGTCCATATAGTGTAAGAAAGCCCTATTCAAAGTAGATCACCTAGAGAGGAAGTGATTGCCCACAATATCTGTTCAATTCTGCATGTTTACAGGCTACTCAATGTGAACACAACAAAGTCAGTGTTGTTATTCTTATTGTTATTGAGTGTGGCACCTGTTGTATAACACTGACGTGTAGTACCAAGAAATGACCTTTTTGTTAATCTTATCTGCGGAAATCTGGAGAAACTGCATATACACGTTATTCTTATTCTAACCATTCAGTCAATCATCCAAACCACATTACAGACCTCCAATGACAAAACGAATCCAGCTCAGACAATTCTTTAGACTTATTTTACAACTAGACTCTCAGGAACAATTGATTTCCAGAAATAGGCTAGATATGTGTTCTACGGACTGTTCCCGCTTGCTGTTCTATGGTGCCAGAAAGAAAGAAGAGGAGGGGAGGCAGAGGGATAATTACACACTGCTTCCGTCCTTTCATCAGCACAAATTAGAAAGAAGTCTTTCCATTCTCACTCTGTACTCTGACACTCCTCTAAAGGCTTCTAAAAGCTTCAATGAATGGTGGCCTCACCTGCACAGGTGTGTGTGTATTTGCCTGCTCCCCCAGGTGAGAGGAAGTGACATCAAACAAGCCCTGGTCTCTCACTGACAGATCAAGAGGAGCTAAAGCACAGAAACATTCTCAGACCTTCTTCCCCCTCAAAGCACATCTGTTTACGATGCACCACATGAGTAAGGTGTGGTGATTGGCCCATGATGGAGTGGTGATGTTGGTAACTGTCTGGTGACGGAGTGATAAAGGATTGTGATTGGTTGATGCAGGACTGGTATTTGTTGACTGACCTCTCGCTGTATTCCTGGCTCCAGGGCTGGCCTCAGACACTCTCATGCCAAACTTTGCCACTGCATAGATACGGCTCTCCTGTATTAAACAAGACAACAGTCCATAATAGGACTTAGCAAAAGTCTGTGCACTAAATACTGCAGTCTTACAATGAATATTTAAAGGGAACTTTCACTGACTTTTTACATTTCTAAATAATCAAATATTTAAGATGTAGACAAAGTAATTTAAAGTGATTAGATGTGAAACATTTACTTTGTGTAGCTAGTGAGGCACATTATAAACTTGTGTGTTTTTGTTTGTTTCTTGAGCAATTCTTTGAAATTATAATTTTCTTTGGGGGGCGGTGGTGGTGGGTTGTATTTCAGTTTGCTATACTTCTGCCTCTTGACTTGGAATGTACTCTTATCAAGTGTTGACCATGCTCTCTCTTAACCATGTGTTTTGACACAAGTGACCATCTTAACCATAGACAAAAAACTGGCCATACAGATATTATTAGTGTGTGTTGATTTGTTTCCATTTTCCATTACAGATATTTAAAAGGCTTGCTAGTTCATAATCCTTTCTCAATGGTCTAAGTGCAATGGGTTTAACAAAGGATCAGGATTGGTCTGGGTTAATATAGCTGATACCAATCCAATTAACCAATTGGGCAATCTGTTCCTATAAAATATGCCTTCATATTTAGGATCAGTTCTTCCTACCCAGGAAGGAAAGCGATGCAGAGGTGGCGTCGGTGGTTTCAAAGCATCTGGGTCTAGCATCTCCAGCTCTTCTGCTAAGCCCACAAATGAGTCTCCATCATGGGTCACTGATTCTGCTGTGGGTCCTTCCACTACCCCCTCCATGCTTTCTGAGGGTGTTTCATCAATGTCAGTCTCCTCCACCCCTAGTGTCGATACAGAAGCTGGGGCCAGGCTGCGCCGGGACGGAGTCGTACAGGATCCAATATCTATGCTGACGTTGACCTGGTGTAGGCACTCGAGGCCCGGCTGGGGCTGACTGTGGTGCTTTTTTACCAGCTGAATGCTGTCTCGGGGCGTCAAAGGGGTGCGCACTTTGGGCAGAGTCATACTAGTGCCTGACTGAGGACCACGACCCATGGAGAACGAGACACACACAGGGAGAAGGGGTTTGGGTGTTGGGGTAGGTGTGTCAAAGCCACCAGGGCCAGGGGTCTCATAGGCAGAGGAAGAAGAGGAAGATGATGAGGAAGAAGAGCGGAGGCGTTGGGAGCGGAATTTGCTGTTGAGCTCGTCAGAAGAGTGGTCTCTATCCGAACCTCCTCGTGTTCCCCTCTCCCACGGCACGGCCACAGACAGTTCCAGCCCTTCCTGCCCTTCTGTCATAATAGTTATACTTGTACTATCACATCTGTCCAGACCAGGTTTCAGAGAACTGTCTCTTTTGTCATGTAGGTGTTTGGATGCAGTCTGGTATGAAGAGTCCAAACCGTCCACTGCCTTCCTTTTACCATCTGCAGCACAAACACAAACAGTCACTGTCACAAAGACACAAAAGATGTGTTTTGAGATGGGTATGCATAAAAAAAAACATGCTTGTTCATTCAGTTATTTAAACAGCATTGTACCTGCAGTTAAGTTGCGTGAGCAGGTCAGTCTCCAGCCTTCATCCTGTATCGGAGGAGTTCCAGGGCAGCTAGGAGGGTGTAGAGGGCTGGAAGGAACGAGGTGAGCATCCATCACTGGAGACCGAGGAGAAACAGGAGATGTGGGCCTCTCCAGCAGAGCTGTAATAGTCGGTGTAGTTGCAATGGTGAGTGGGAATTGACCCTGAATACACAGGACTTTCAAACCATGTCTAGCATCAAGCATGCAGTTGTATGAAAAAGTTATTGCAATGCTGGTCAAATGATATGCTTAGTTGATTTTCCTAGTGAAAATAAGTATGTGCCATCTACAAAGAACACATTTCAGTACATTGAAAGGCACAATTAATGTTAATTTGCTAAATCTGACACACAAGAAAATGTGACAAACAAAATGTGACCAAAAAGTTTATTTTTATTATGTTTTATTATGTTTGAATTGCACACTGAAATGTGCAAAAGAGTTTGTTCTCCTTAAAAATTCAACAAAATGTGTATTATGTCCCAGCTTTTGCATTCAGTTGTACATTCATTTGTGAGAATCCACAGGAATGCATTCCTGCCAGTTTCCCCTCTTTCAACTATGCACACAAAAGTACTTCAGAAAACTTTTTGCGAGGCCTGGTCCACTTTTAAAAATCCTAAATGATGTTAAAAACACGAGAGATACCACACATATTGATATATTTCACTGATTTGTTATTTCCCTCACTGCAAGATGTGCTCTGAATGAATCGCCACACCACTTTCAGATTACGCTTCTGAACAAGAATACCAAACAATGTTTAACATCCTCAAGACCTTGTAGTTTCTTGCAAACCACCA
Organism: Brachypetersius altus; assembly: GCA_037974465.1. Lineage (NCBI taxonomy): Eukaryota > Metazoa > Chordata > Actinopteri > Characiformes > Alestidae > Brachypetersius > Brachypetersius altus. The sequence continues at coordinate 39,085,712 of JBBPDB010000001.1, read as the reverse complement.
GACTGAGGGGAAAAAAACGAACATACTTGAAAGACACTGATGTCATGACAATTATGCGCATGGAGTCATCCATATTGCCAAGTGAGACATGAGTGAGTATGTGATATGTTTGCATTCTTAATATATTAGTCAAGTTGCCAGCGTTACAATTTTTATAAAGACACTTATAATTTAAATTTGTCTGCCAGCCTACTTGAGCTTCATTGATGTGATTCCAACTGACACAAATACAAATGTAAAGCAGCTGCAATAACCCAGTAAAAATAAATTATACATTCCATGCAAAGACATCAACAAAGTGAGAAGATGTTACTGCTGGCATCTGTTCTGTTTTCCGTGTTGATCATGTGAATGCACAGATTTAGATGTCAAAAGATTCCAAGTTGGGTTTTCTGAGTTTTCCATTATTTTGAAAGCAGCATCATTTATTAACATGAGCCAACTGAACGAATAGGGTTCTGTTAATGCCAAGGAGAAAAAGTCTGCCATTTCTTCCGATTGCCTCCATCTTTGTTCATTTAGCTGTTTTCTTGTTTCTTTCAATTTCAACTTTGCTTTTCCATTATTAAAAGATGTGTCACATTTTTACCAAATACATTTTATAATTTAAGACCACTGGCAAAATGTTTAGTCCACTTTTAGAATATAAAAAGGGTTAAATGCATTTAATTTCTTGACAGTGTATTTACTTTGGAGCTTGTCCTGCAGTAGAACAATTTGCTCTGCTTGCTTTACGTTTGCCATCTTTAACTGCTGGTTCTCCATCTCCATCTGATGAAGAGATAAAGGCAGAAAATATTTAATTAAAATGTTTTACAGAAAAGCTAGAATGATAACTGTCCAACCTATTATATTACTCGCCTCTCTTAACTTGAATGTAACCCAGTCTTTGATTTTGGCTGCCTTCTCTTCTATAATCTTGGCTTCTTGGGCCCGAACTAAATTCTGAAGGGAGAAAAAAAAAACAGTAATGTTCATCAGAAAGGGTTTGGCTCATCCGTGCCTAGAAGTTTTGTGGACATACATGGCCATCTGCCTCCCTCTAATCTTCACATACCTGTTTTTCCAGCTGCGCTTCAAGTCTCTTTATCATCACATCTTTCTCCTGCATCTGACTGGTCAGCTCTTGATATCGCCTGTACAAGGAGCTTTCTGATTCGCTGGGCAGCACATTCGCTGATTTCAGCTTCTCTTCCATTATTTGTACCTTGAAGGGAGAAGATTAGCCATATCTTGAGAAAGCACTCCCTTGCTGATAAAAGTCTCAAGTTTAAAAAGATGAGGCAGCTTATTAGGCCCAGGTTGGAAAGACGATCCAAAGAAAAAGCTTTTTTTTGCAGCAACTGGCACTTATTAGCACTAGTTGAAGAGAACCAGGTGCTTTAACAGTCATACCTGCTTCTCGGCATTCTCAGCACGCTGGTCAGACTCGGTCACTCTTTGCTCCAACTCTTGCATCTGCACCAAAAACACACAAAAAAGGAAAAGTGATTTTGTAAAGGACTTTCAATTGGTGGTCAAGTTGAATTTAAAGGAATAGTTTAGTGGAAAAGTAACATTTACACAGTGTAGCCAGGACATCATCCAGGACATGTTTGGTTTGTGCACAAGTAATGGAATTGTATACACTACCATTCAGAATGCTTAAATCAAACACTTGCCTAAAACCGAGTAATCTCAAGCCAAGTAATCTCAAACAGACTTGCTAATGTGTTTTTGATGCTGTAGGAGTTACCTATACAAACTGACAAAAGTACTTAAGACCACTGGGCATCCTAAAGACTTTTTGTCTAAAGAGGTAAATCCATGGCACCAAACATGTCTCAGGTGAACATTTGGAGAATTTTGCAAATCAGATTTATTTTGCCTTTAAATCATAACTAATAAGTTAAAACTAAAAGGTTAAAATAAATTAAAACAAAAAAGGTTAAGGTTCACCTATTCTGGGTACTGAGGAATGGGTCCTTGTTTTGTTTTAAACTGATTTCAGTCAATGGATGGCACTAAGTTTAGTTTGTGGTTCATTAGTGCAAGACTGGGCATGTTCCCACCACAGCCTGCCACAGTTCTTTAGCAGACCACCATGACCAGCTGACAGCAGAGAAGTGGTCAGGGCATGTCTGACTGCACTTTGCCTTTATAAACCAACCTCCCACCCTGCACTCAGAACAGTCGCACACACTTAAACACATACAGAGCACAGATGTTCAGCTGGTGATGGTTTAGGAATGAGTGGACCTGGTGTTTTTCAGGTTTACTCTGCACATGAAATTACAGACGGATGGCATGGATAAACATATACACATACTGGCTTTTAACTGTGAATTAACTTTTCATAAATATAGTAGACTTTATGGTATATTGAGTTGAATGAAAGCTTTTCATGGTATAAAAGAAACCCTCATCTTAAACATAAACAGGAGAGAAAGTGAGCACAAAGGAGAGAAAAGCGGCTCAGAATGAATGCTAATCTGTGAGATCAGCTGTTTTTAATACACCTAAAGAGGAATTTGCAGTTAAATGCATGCTAAAGTAAACTCAAGGCACCAATGAGTCTGTGGATAGAGCTTAAAGGGGAATTCCACTGGTTTCTACATAATTCAATGGATGTTAACAAGCAGCTCATTCTCAACTCAAATTTCTTTACAGAATAGGTGATTGGAACCATTAGTCAATGCAACTAAAACAAATATTTTTTCACTGTTCAAAATGACCAGCAATCCTACAAGCATTTTCTAAGGTTTTATATGGAATTTTCTGTAAGTTACTAAACAGTACAGCCAAACTATTTTCCTTTGTAAAAAAGTATAGTCCATTTTAATTAGTTTGTGCAATTTTGTGCTTAATCAGTTTGTGCTAAATAAATGCTTAATGTTACTTTAAAATGACATATACACGAGAATAAAAAAATTAGAATGGTTAACAATAAAAATGGCAACTAGTGCAATTCTTAAACTATTAAGTGCAATGTATAAAATGTGATTTTAAAAAACCCATTAGCTTAGGAACATGTTTATCCAACATCACATTTATCAGAACCGCAATAGATAGAATGTAGTCGGCAAACTTTAACACTCACTCATGTGTCGCTCACATACTCAGCCAATAAATGCGATTCTGATTCTGATTCTGAATCTGATTTGGCGACTAGGGCTGTACGACGGGCTCTGGGTCCAAAGTCCACTGGACACTTGCTGTGTCTGCTGGCTGCAGCTTGCATGGATGTATGCCGGCAGGCTGCATGACTAAACGCCTGAACATACTGCAGCAGTGGTCGTATCAGGAAGCATCTTGTGCGAAACTGGGCACTGGGTCAATTGACGCATGCAGCCATTACAGGTATAGCCAGTTAGCCGCCGTTCTAGAGTTAAATTATTATTTATTTCCCAAAGCCACAGGGAGCCGCAGCATAAGGATGAAAGAGCCGTATGCGGCTCCAGAGCTGCGGGTTGCTGACCCCCGATACAGACGATACTGCGATTTCTCTGCTTTGGCATATTGTCAGTACATAGATCGTCTTCAAAATCGTCATATCGCCCACCCCTAGTTCAGATGTGTGGTTACCACTGCTGTGCTCAATTTTGACTTCTGCAGAAATTTCCCTAGAACAGAGCATTTTACATCAAACCACACCGAGAAACTTTGCTTACATCTTAAAGATTTAATTATGCAGAAAAGTTGAAAAAATGGTGAAAGACGCTCAGTGGGCAAAGACTCTGATGCAGACCCTTTACTCTAAATCTTGCTTACATTATACTGCTTTAATCAAGCTAAACACACACAAACTGCTAACAAAGAAATTCTAAACACATTTCTAAAGTTTAACCAAAAAAATCTGGAGGCAGAGCAAAAACAGAGCACAAATACACACACACACACACACACACACACACACACGCAAACACACACGTACACACACACGCACACACCTACACAGTTCCTGGGCTGGAGGCAGCATGCCCTTTCCTGGGCTCACTGACCCAGGAGAAAGCAGGACTAACAGGCTAATGCATTCCCTCTGTCTGACCGTTGTCTTGTCTGCTTTGTTCCATTACATTTTTGTTCTCTTCTCATTTTTCCTGCCTTGCTCCAGTTTGAACATCCAAAGAATGCCCTTGATGTGCATGAATATATTCACATTATAAAACTGAGGCACCAATCAGCTTTTTTTGCCTAAATTTGACACAGATTTGGTTCAGCTCAGTCAGAGAAGTGAACATAAAATTGGATCATTTGTAATATAATTTGAGCTTCAAATCAACCTTCAGGTCTGCCATAAAGAACCCACACACGTACACATATGCTCACACACACACATGCATAAACATGCATGCACACACATACAAACAAACCACAAATAGTACTGGATTGAGGCCCATGCACTCACCCCACCACAGCCCACGGCAACAAGCAATGAATCACTGGGCATTAAGTGCTCTTAATCACGGTGAATGAGACACTTGGCCTCAAATCAGGCATGATTCATCAGAAAAATCCCTCCGACAAGAGCAGATGGCACCAGAGTGCACACTCAACAGGATATATAAAGCTGAAGACTGACTTTAAAAAAAAACCTAATGTGTTGCTGGCAATAAATTCCAAGATTTAAACTCATCACAGATTGCCCTGAGTTGCTGGGACGTGTTAATGTCCTTTATTGCTGGGTGCACTGTGATCATTTCATAGTTAAATTTGTTTATTCAAAGGAACATTAAAACATATCATGTTTGATCAAAATGTCACTGACGCAACATAATGGTGTGCCATTTTTGGGTTTGTTAGATGAAGATATTTACAAATCAAAGTTAATGTGATGGTAGCACTGAGAAATAAAAGAAGAGGGGATTAAAGGGAAGAAAGCAAAAAAAAAAAAGGCTAAAATGTGTCCAGCAACATCGAAAAACGCCACTTGTCAAAGTTGCGATGAAGGGTAAGCCTAAGTCTATTTTTTCCTGTCTTCCTGACTCAGCAAAGCATGAGTGGAGGGTCCAGGCTGCACATTGGACAGGTGGGCCATGGGACAAAGACAAGCATGCCAGATATTTACCAACTGTTTCACTGCACTCCCAGTTGCCACTGGGAATACTAGGTCGGGTGTCCTTTTTCGTGTTTTGGCATTTTAGCTCTTAGAATTCTTAGAAAGCAAAATTCATTCATGCCATTCAAAACACGAGATACATTACACGACTGTTTAGGAAAGAAAATCAAAATAAAGATGTGAGAGCAGGGGGAATACCACATGCTTGAGTCTGGATGCCAAAAGTATTACAGCCAGTCCGCTGCTATCCTCCATTAAAGCATAACCCTTTCCACAGCCAAACTGCTGCCTGGCAGAGCAATCATTAACCACTTCACTTTAAGGGGCTCTAAACAAACTCCAGCTCAATAATTAAATCCTAGCTAAGACAGTCAAAAGACAACTGGAGACAAAGGGGCAACAGGGGTAGACATAAACAGAGACAGCGATTGTGACAGAGAATCGAATAAGCGGAAGGGAAAATATAGAAATGCAACAATAATGCTGCTGCAGGCATCATCATATATGACACAGGTCCACTGAGAGCCCACCAAATGACCTGCATGCCAGGACACTTAAAAACAAGAGAGGCTCATTGCTTGAAATCTTTCTTGTGTATATCAGAAGTATGTGTTATGATGAAATTATCTTTTCATATCAATTTTTGATGCATCTTTCTGTTTAAAAAGTCTCTAATGAATCCACACACACATACAGACAGAAATAGATACCCTTAATCAAGTAGATGCACACCCATACAGAAACACAAGCACACACTCTATCAGACGTTGCTACCGGCAGAAGCCGTTGTCACGGTACAGTCATGTGCTGCTGCCTGAGCAGATGACACAGAAGTCGTCTCAGTCCAAAACTCTTAGTGCTCACAGCCCTGTCACATGCCACTGTGTCCTATTCTACAGCTGTAAAGTGGGTCAATGTGTAAAACACTCCCAACTTAGCCTGGAGAAGAAGAGGAGAAGTGTGAGAGGCAGTCTCCTTCCCTCCCTCCCTCCCTCCCTCCATCCATCCTTTTTTACAAAACACACGGAGAGCCAGAGAGGGGGAGATTTTCTCCTGCCCTTTACTGAAGGGGGGTGGAAGGATAGATGATATGAGATGCCTTATCGTTGTGACCTGTGTTTAGACTGCAAATATCCTGCTGCTCAAAGAAAGAGAAAGAGAGAGAGAGAGGGGGCGAGAGAGAGAGAGAGAGAGAGAGAGAAGGACAGATAGCATTTCTATTCCAGCACGACTGTGCCCCAGTGCACAAAGAAAGGTCCATAAAGACGTGGTTGGAGGAGTTTGGTATCGAGGAACACAGAACCCTGACCTCAACCCCATCCAACACCTTTGGGATGAACTGGAGTGGAGATAACATCAGTGTCTAAGCTAATAAATGTGCTACAGAATGAATGGGAATAAATTCCAACAAATTCCAAGAAGTGGAATGGACTTCTTTAGCTGTTGCGGAATGAGCTCAGAGTCAAACTCAAGCCCAAAACAGTACTTTAGGCAGCAACAGCAAATCCAAGCTACACTCAGGGAAATCTGGGAAATCTGAGCTTCTCTTGTTCTATTGTTAAAAAAAAAGATGGAAACTGTACTCAGTTTTTCAATAAACCTCTAACACACACACACAAACACTTGTATATCCACTCAAGAGCACATTCACACAGTTACCCTGACTCTCTATGCGGGGCTCCCTGCCAAGTTTCACAGTCCACTGTTTCTTGCACCAGCGAGGTCAGCGTAGCATGAGTGTGTGTGTGTGGGGGGGGGAGAGTGAGAAAAAAAGAAGAAGGGAGGAGAGCCTATCCTCTCTCTGGAGAGGAGGACAAGTATGACTAAAGGAGCAGAAAATAATGTTTTTATAAAGCTTGTGTGGTGTTCTTTCATAAGGAGTATGCAGCACCATGTTAGTCTAAACTGAGCCACACAAGTCAAAACTGATCGTAGCATATTAGTGATGTCCTAAGGAATTCTCACATCTGCACAAACAGATGCTTAACTGGAGAAAGAGAAAGACACACACACCACACCACACAACTGAACTTCATACCTTCTCAGCCAGTAGCTGTCGGATTTTGCCCGCCTGCAGTCGGAAGCGGAGCAGCTGCATCTCAAGAGCGACGCATCTCTTCTGCCAGTCCACACTGGTGCTGGGCACAGTGACCACGGCACCCGCCGCACCCCCCTCCATCACCTCCGCCATCTGTACCCACACACCACTGCAACAACCTGCCAGAGAGAGAGAGAGAGAGAAACAGAGTAGGTCACAGTGAACTTGACAAACTTTTACATTTCTAAAAATAGGAAAATGAAAGTGTGAGCCACGGACCAATGAACAATAGTGGAAACATTTAATTTCTCAACCAACTGACCTCTCTGCATCTCTGCATCTGTGGTAAGGTGGAGTCGTGATACTTTCTGAAAGGAGTTTTACAAAGCCTTGTTTCTACTTTAGCAACATTTCATTACGACAGCTCTCACACACCACCCAGTCAAGGAATAGAGAAAATCTCTGCAGACTGCAGGCAGCGCTGAAGCTGCTGAAGACAACCCATCTAATACTGCCAAACAATGTACTGCAACAATAGCCAACGCATCTGGCGGATCTAACTGCTGTGCTCTGCACTGCCTTTCTCAGACTGACATTTCCTAGAAGGTGAATCGCGCACACACACACGGTGACATCACAGAATCTGGCAGTGAACCCAGCAGGCCCTGAGCTTTCTCACCTCCTTTTATTGTTTCCCTCTGTCAAAAGGAGCACACTTCTCAAGGATCACCTTGGTAACTAGAGAAAAGCAAACTCAACGCTACAATGACGCCACCAAACAAAAGGTTTCCTTTTTTCAGAGTTCTCCCTCTGCACATCTCTCTCTCTCTCTCTCTCTCTCTCTCCTCTGAACGTATGCCGAGGAGACAGCGTTTTCTGGTGAGCTCCAGCTGGGGCCTGAGCTGGCACCCTGTGGTTGTGTGTGGGTGTTGAACAGTCAGAGTGCATAGAGGGCTCCAGGACAGCAGCAACGGGGCAGGTCCAGCTATGCGCTTTGTAGACAGTTTACCAACCCAGACCGATCCCTTCCCCCGAAGCAGGCACCCAAATATCCCAGCCCATGCAATCCCTTCTTAATTACAGGCCCCGGGAGAAACAGGATCCAGGCCCACACAATGCAGTCTTTCTGCATGACAGTGCCATTACGGATATGAGTGAGGGAGGAGGGGGTCTTTCTCTCTTTCTCCCTCTCTCTCGCTTCCCACTCAGAAACAGGGATAAAGAATGTGAGAGGACTGTGAATGTGGGAAAATGAAGCTCCAAAGTTATTTTTCTACCTGCGAGGGGCTGCCTAGCAGCCATTTTCTAAAGACTTTCACAAGCAGCCTGTCGAAGGCGCTCGGGGTCCTGCAGGGAAGAGTCAATCAAAGCAGCAGGGCAGTATGGACTTGAATCAGCTCATTATAATAACCCCACTCTCTATCCAGCATTACAGACAATTTGACTACAGACAACAATATTCTATCACTTCAGTAGTAAAGTAAGACGATGCACTGCCGGGGGCTGATAAAAACGGTCCAAAATGTTTTAGGCCCGACTCAAAGCACAGCCTCAGGTTCTTCAGTGACCCAAAGCAAAAGCCTTATGATTGATGTGACTGTGCAGCAGTCAAACAATGCAGCAGGGCATTAAAAGTACACTCCAGAATCAATACCACTGATTTCTGTTTCCTTTTTTCTGTGTACACATTCATATGAAAGCTCAGCACTTGCCCACTCGTTTCTATTGTACGTTTGTCTGAGTCAATGTGTTGATCTTTTTAAGTATAGGGACACTGCTTCCTCTATCATTAAGTAATCCAGGGGTCCTAGCTAGGTGGAATATTGGTTGCTAGGTCACGGGAACGCAGGCGAGTCTGACGCCGCTCCGTCTGGCATGTTTTTGTTTGATATATTTTATATTTTTATAACTTAA
>JBBPDB010000001.1:39065928-39076622 GCA_037974465.1 Brachypetersius altus | reverse complement strand
TTATCTAAAATAATGAATAATCGTGATTAATAATCGTGATTTCAATATTAATCAAAATAATCGTGATTAACATTTTGACCATAATCGTGCAGCCTTACTGTAAGTCACTCTGGATTAGAGTGTGATTATTGATTGTAAGTGATTATTTACTAGTAAACGCCTGTTTTTAGACCATGAAGTAGTATGTCCACTTTTTGGCTTGATGTTTGAACGTATACAGTGAGCCAGAGTGCCAGATGATAGATGTGCTTGTGTTGTTATGTACACAACACATGGGTGTTTGGTTGCTCCTGATAAGCCTAATTCATCTACAGGCAGTTCACAAGGCTGGCGTTATTAAATTACCTCACTTGGAGCTTAAATGTTGCTGATGATCCTGATCAAAGCTTCTTTAAAGACAAATATCATAGATGTGTAATATATAGATATGCATGTTATTAGATGCTGAATCACACATATTGATTATAAATTGTATACAATGTGTCTTGTGCAAAAATGACAGAATAATTTGCTTATTTTTCTTCTGCATTAAAAGTGTTTTAAAAAAATGGCATATAACTATCGGATCATTATGTCACAGGTTGCAGAACACAGAATAACTGAATGGGCCATAAAATTATAACAGTCTGGAAATATTTTTGACTTGAAAAGGTTATGATAAGTATGTGAGCACCACAGCCATCGTTTTGCACAGGTTGCATTATTTCTCTAATTGGGCAGTGTGTTCTGTTCTAACCTGTTCATAAACTTAATGACTAAACATTGAAATATCCCAGTATAAGGTCTTGTGATGTACATTTTTTTTTTTTTTTTGCTTTATTGCTCACCTGTACATACAGTCATTTAGTATTTATTTCAGTTTCCTTCTGACGGACATTACTGGTTTGCTGTTGGTCAAGTGACTCATAGGAACACAGAACAGGACGCAACACTGGGCATGGATGGCACTTTGCACATGTTCACACAATTAACCAAGGAACCTAAGGGCCAGTTCAGCCGACCTCATCAAGAAAAACGATAAAAAAAGGTCTTAAGAACTGAAGAGGGACTATAGAGGGATTACGCTCTACATTTCTCCTCCAGGGCCTGACATTCGAAACAGTGAGAGGCTCTAGACCACGGGTGTCAAACATCCGGCCTGACGATCAATTTCATTTTATTGATTTTATACTAGACCATGCTCTAGACCAGCGGTGTCCAACGTGTTTTCAAAAAGTACAAAAATTAATTCACTTTTACTTATTTTGTCTAACACTTACTATTTTATGGTCGAAATAAATATTCAGACTTGGGGGGGGGGCGGACGACGACATCAGACCTTACATTTAGACCCATTTGGCCCTAAATTGCCACCCCTGCTCTAGACCTCACGGTCACAAAGACCCACGTGTTCGTAAGCCTAGAAGCTAAAAGAGCCATCATTATCAATAACGTTTTTTTTTCTTCCCGCAAAAGCAGAAAAGGGATGTCCGCCGGCCCAAAAACTGCAGACCTTGTTTGCATGGCCTACTTTCATGTTTAGGGGAGGCTGCCTTCTCTGGACAACACGCTGACAAAAGAGCTTGTAAATAAAGAGCTGAATAATTCAGGGCCTGGTGAAACCCTACGCCTGCATTGTGAGGACGCAGGCCGCGGCAGGTGAGAGGCCTTCGCTTTGCTAGTGCGGTAATGAGAGTCTCGCACACTCTTCCTTTTCCATCGGCCCAGAATGCTTCTCACAAACATTTGCGGCTAAACAGAACCAGGGAGGAGCCGGGGGGTCAACGAGAAACAGAAACATTGAAACGTTACATGATTCGTGCATTTCTCTGGTGCGCTATTATTATTTCTTTTAATGTCTGCTGCTACCAAGCATCTGAGGACACTTGAATGTGTACATACATATAAATCCACTGTGTTCATTCAGGCCCAAACATAAACAACCAGCATGCTGACGAGGGGGCATGGTGGATGAGGCCCAAACAAACAACCAGCATGAGGACAAGGGAGTGTGGTGGGCGAGGCCAAAACATAAACAACCAGCATGAGGGGGCGTGGTCGATGGTTCCAAACATAAAAAACTAGCACAAGGACGAGGGGGCGTCACTGTCAGTTTTACTCAGTGGTGGGAGGTTTGAAAGTAGCCACTCCGAGAACACTATTTATTTCTGCTTGCTGCTGACTGGCTGCTGCCCTGTGACACTGCAGTCCAGAATTTCTGAATTTCTCCCGTGGAGCGTCTTGAGTGTTCTCGTGTTTTTTTTCGCGTTTTGTTCTTCTTAAAGCCTGTATTTGTTTTACTGTAAATTAAATGAATGTATTACTGTATTTACCTGCTTACACCAAAGAAAAGATGCTGCATGAATTCCAGTCTATACAGGGGTAACATTACATTCTAGCACTGCGGGAGACAGCAGTTCAGTGTAAACTGTACAGTACGGAGACGGGTTTATCGTCACATTTTCTTCAAGGATAATGAGTTTACAATGAATGAAATTAAAGTGTTCTGGGAGCAGATTTGGGGCCATATTTAGGCTTTACACTATAAAAATAGGCATTTTTAAACTACATCACTACAACACGGTTTTTCACTATACATGGGTGCTCTTGGAGATATACATATACATCTATACACAAATATATGCATACACAAACTTCTCCATTAACATGCTTGTACTGTTTGTATAGTGTATTATATTATATTGTTGTCTGTCTACAGACAGACAGACAAATTCAGGTTCTGTCATTTATCAATAACTATGACCGAGCCAAGAGAGAGAGAGATAAAGAAATAAGGAGCAAAAATGGTTTAGTCTGAAACATTTAAAAAACTGTCACTAACCGAATCACTTTCCAAACAAAGGTCCTGCACTCACAACAGAATTTATGAAGCTAAAATTGGCGTCTTATTTCTGGTTACGCCCTAAATATTGCAACATTATGCTCTGACTAACACAGCGTTTAAGGTGGAACGGAAAAGCTCAACAAAACACGATAAAAAGCATTCAGGCATGGAGGAGAAATTTCTCTTCATTTGGTAAATAAGCTTAACTGACAATGAAAACAAGTGACTGAACCAAAATTTTAAGATATTTTCTTGTTCCATAATATTTTTTGAGAAGCTTGTGGTCTAAAAGTATGTATTTACAGAAGGAACAGTATAGTTTTTTCCTCCAGCTTCAACTTTACCTTACCATTAAAACCTCTGAGGATGTACAGGTTCACCCGGCCATATTTGACAAACACCTCACATCATACCACCCTGAAGCACTCTGTTGACATTTCAACCACTAACTTTCCAAAAAGTAGGAGATAACCCAAGTGAACGAGGCTCATACAAACGCAGCACACAAATAAGCCACAAGTGAACACAAATGTGAAATACAGTACATGAACGAAACTACTGGGACGCCTGTTTTTCATGATTTGGGCCCCTTACTTCCAGTAAAGGTTAATCCTAACGCTCCAGCAGACCAAGACATTCTGGACAGCACCATGCCTCCAACTCTGTGGACCCAGTTTGGGGAAGAACCTTTTCTATTCCAGCATGACTGTGTCCCAGAGCACAAAGCGAGCTCCATAAAGACATGCTGAAGTTGTTCAGTGTGGAAGAACTTGACTGGTCCACAGAGTCCTGACCTCAACCCCATCCAGCACCTTTGGGATAAACTGGAACGGAGATTGTGATCCAGACCTTCTTGTCAAACATCAGTGTCTGATCTTATAAATGCTCTTCAGAATGAATGGACACAAATTCAACCAAAATCTTGTGGAAAAGCCAGTTCTAGACTGATTTGTATTTACTGAAGTAAGATTTTTCTGATACACCCGGAGTTCTAAAGGCTCTGAAGCCACAGATCCAGGCAGACTTGGTGAGACTTGGTGAGACTTGGTGAGACAGTCTCTTTCTCTTTCTGTAATATTTCTTTTGGCCAGAACTAGAAACTGGGCTTTTGCAACTTCAGCACAGAGGATTGAGATATTTATTACAACTTCGGCAATATCTGCTGCCTGACTTTCACTCACTGAGGGCTTCACAACAGTCTTAGGTGCTGAAAAACAGTGTTGATACACTACATGGACAAAAGTATTGGGATGCCTGACCATTCCAAAAGGACTTTAATGACATTGCATTCAAATCCATAGACTTTAATATGGAGCTGTGCCCCCTTTCCCGCTAGAACAGCTTCCACTCCTCTTGGAAGGGGGGAGGGGTCACTCTAAAGAAAGGTGCAGCTGTATCAGAGTCAAAGTAGCACATTTTTATCTTAATGTAAAATGCAATACTGAAAATAAGAAAAATGCCCAGGTCACTAATCCATTAACCCCCTAGTCTATTTTGATTTCGCAGATCTCTCCATGTGACCTTCTGTAGTAAAGATTGGAGTGTCTGAGCCAGCAGAATACAGCTAAACTGGGTTTACACCACCGTTTATAACAAACAAGAATAAAATCCACTTTAAAAATATACCTACTTTAATGATCATGCGAGAAGGTCCATTACTTTAGTATTTTAGAAATTATCAACAAAACCTCTAGATAAGATCATAACCTTTAGATAAGGTAATCATTAACTGCTGACTTTGAGAAAGCTGGACGATGTTATTGATTGCATGCTTTACTGTTACTCAACAGTATCTATGGCGCGTTAATCCATCCTGACCGCAAGTTGCAGGTTCTTCAAATTGAGTTAGTGTTAAGCCACTTTCGCCTGTGAATCCTGACATCAGTTTCTCCTCCACAACAAGCACTGGCTTATTTGACTAGGTGACTAACGAGTTGGTAGAACAAACTACTCTCTCTGATGGTTTCCTGGACATGGAAAAAAGCCTGAGCCTGGACTAAATAAGCTTTTTAACACTGAGACAGCACCAGCGCTGATGATACAACTTTCAAAATCCACGTCCAGGAAATCAGCCCTGTGTTTTTCTTTAAACCAAGGCGACACCAAAGCTTATACATTAACGCTTGGTACACGAACAGGCTTCATGTGGCTTAGTAAACTAACAGTATCTTCAGTCTAACTGAAATCTGGCCAAATGTCAAAATCACCATAGAATAAAATGCAAACAAAGACACTCAGAGTAGTCTAATCTGAAAAACTTCATTCTCCAGAAACTTATGATCAGAATTGTTCATAGTAGTGATAGGAACCAGATATGTGAAGGACTTAGTGCCTCTAAAAGCTCCCTCAGAGAAAGATCGGAGACATTTTTCAAAAACATTTTTACAAAGTGGTCTAAAACAGCGGTCCCCAACCTTTACTTCGTCACGGACCGGTTTAATATCAGAAACTATTTTCACGGCCCGGCCTTTACGGAGTGGCAGATAAATATACGTATACGTATTTATACAAATAAATTATACGCATAAAAATGGGGATATTTTAAATATATAATAAAGGGGTATGTTTAAAATACACTAATACATGTAAATCCAATGTGTACTGGCAGCTTTATTAACAGCATTTTCATAACAACGAGCCAACAACAGAACACCGGTAACATCCACGTTTTTTTCTGTGCAGCCCGCGGACCGGTACCAGTCCGCAGCCCGGGTTTTGGGGACCACTGGTCTAAAAGTATTCTAAGCTATTAATGGTGGCGTGGACGTTGTACAGTGAAGCTATACTCAAAGGTCCCAAGTAGTAAAATCCAAGCTTTTTACTCCATTGTCAACTTTACATATAAAAACTCTGTGCAGGTTCACTGGTCCTTTTAGAGGGTAAATAAAATAGCCATATTTGTGTTGTAGACATTGAGACCTCTGGTGGAACCACTGTAAAAAAAAAAAAATCAATGTTTCTCTACAATTCAGCACCTCACATGAAACCACTCTGAAGGATTTTATTGACATTTCACTATTTCAAAATAAGACCTTAGTGAAGACAAAGGCGAGATGCACTATATGGACGAAAGCATCGTCAGCATTTGGCCCAGGCTCCTTACTTCCAGTGGAGGTCAATCTTAATGCTTCAGCAGACCAAGACATTCTGGACAGCAACATGCTTCCAACTCTGTGGACACAGTTTGGGGAAGAACCTTTTCTATTCCAGCATGACTGTGTCCCAGTGCACAAAACGAGGTCCATAAAGACATGGCTGGAGGAGTTCAGTGTGGAAGAACTTGACTGGCCACAAAGAGTCCTGACCTCAACCCCATCCAACACCTTTGGGATGAACTGGAACAGAGATTGTGATCCACACCTTCTCAACCAACAGCACTGACATCATAAATGCTCTACAGAATGAATGGACAAAAATCTTGTGGAAAGCCTTCCGAGAAAAGTGGAAGTTGTTATAGCCGCAAAGGGAAACCAACTCCATATTAAAGTCTATGGGTTTAAATGCAGTGCCATTAAAGTGCCTGTTGTTGGAATTGTCAGGCGTCCCAATACTGTTATCGATAAAGTGTATATGTCGGTATTACTGCCACTACTGATTAACAGACTTGACCGGTTTCAGTTAATAAATGCTTTACTATGTATTCCCTGTCCCGTCAGCTAGGGTCCCATTAGAGAGGGATGAGAAGCGCCTGTTACTGAAGGACATGGGTTTGGTCCTCGGGTTCACTGGAGTCTACCCTCCTCCATGCTGGTTATGATGGATCATCCCGTGCTGATGATCGGTGTAAATGGAATGTTGCACAGTATTGATGACTGATGATCCTAAAATTGGAATAATCTACTCAAATTCCAGAGTGAAACATTAACACTTCTGCACACCGTTTCTTATCAAAACTAACGTAAAATGTCTTTAAATGGATCTGGAAGCCTAAATGTGTGATTACGGCTCAGAATGCGAAGTTAACGACCGTTAGCCGTTAGAACGGTTAGAAGTTGATGACTAGCGACTTTCCACGTTTAGTTTATTTCTGGTTTAGTTGGGGTTTTCCCGGCCGCAGCTTGGACAGTTTATTGGGGAATGAAGGAGTGAAGTATATCGGGCTGTTCTCAGGTCAGGGAGGTTTTAATCCGTTTTTGGCTCTTTCCTCAGACTCTGTCGAGGCTAATGCTAGCTCCGTTAGCCGTGTCTCTTACCTCAGGCCTCGGAGCTCCAGTTTCCCCTCAGAGCTCCATCCCCGCGACCTGCTGTCCTCACAACGCCCCGGCCCTCGCTCCTCCGGTTTAATCCGAAAGTTGCTGGTGTCTGGGTGGACTTGTCAGTAAACTACACTCTCACTCCCACAACAACAACAATGTCACCGAACAGCCCCTCCGTCCGCCCCTCTGAGGAGACCCGCTCGGCCCGCCTACACCAATCAAAGCGCACGGCTCCACCTGACTGGCACAAAATCTGACCAATCATCGCAGAGATCCTCTACTCGTTCCAACCCTAGATCCAATAGAAAGGGATACTCCGACTGCACGTCGCTCCGGTTGGTTACATCTCTACCATGTGGGCGGACCGAGGCTTAGCGAGCCAATGAAGTAAGCCTCCGTGCTGTGAGTGACAGGAGACACCCTTCTTTTTTTCCCCATCGTCATGGCGTCATCGCGATGATGCTGAAAAATGTTCGATTCTGATTTTGACTCTAACTCTGACTTTGATTCTTATTTTAACTATGACTTTGATATTGACTCTGATACTGATTCTGACTCTGATGTGTGTGATGCATCCCACAGCTGTTAAAAGACTGACTTTTCCAGAAACGCGAAATCTTTCTGCCAGTTTTGGACCTCGTATGTTCAATTTAAGAACGCAATCAAACATATGTACAAGTATATCTCACTACATATGTATTCATATAGGTTGCTAGGTTACGGGAACGCAGGCGAGTCTGACGCTGCTTGTCTGGAATGTTTTTGTTTGATATATTTTATATTTTAATAAATTAATATATATATTCATAAGAACAGCACACAGTACTGTATCATCTATATATTTTATCATTATTTTATTATTATTTTAGACATCTAACTTCGCTGCTTTGTCAAGAACAAAGAACCGGCAGCAGCATATCCACCGTTGGGAAAGCTCCCAGGAAGCCGCCGGCCACAAAGGCTGCTCGCAAGAGCGCTCTGGCCTCCGGTGCCATGAAGAAACATCACAGGCACCGGCAACGGCCCGGCACCATGGTTCTGATAGAGATCCACCGTTACCAAAAATCTACAGAGCTGCTGATCTGCGAGCTGCCCTTAGAGCGCCTGGCGCACGAGATCGTTCAGGATATCAGGATCAACCTCCGCTTATAGAGGAGGCCAGCAAGGCGAGACTTGGTGGATCTATGCGTGGATACGAACCTGTCCGCCTTCCACGCCAAGAGAGTCACCATCATGCCTAAAAAGATTCAGCTGGCCCCCGTAACCTTGGAGAGTGCGCATCTGAAGGATACCACAAGGATTATGAACTCTTTTTAATTTATTTATTCTTCAATTTTTATTACTTAATAACTTCTGTAAAGTGACCTTGAGTGTTGTGAAAGGCGCTTATAAATAAAATGCATTATTATTATTATTAATATAGACATTAGGATGTAACTGTCAGGATTATGTTTATTTCCTATCATCCTATCATTATATTTTTGTGTGTGTAGTGTGCAAATGTAAAGACACACTACATTCAGATTCAAAATCCGACACAAACCCAAACACTGCTATAGCAGTGTGATATACCAGCGTGTGCCAGAGAAGACACATCTCTTGTTTCCCAGCGTTTAGACATATTAGATTTTAATTACAGAATTTCTTGGTAAATTAACGAAAGCTTTCTGAAACTGAAATATTAGTTTGGGAACGGTTTATGAAATATGCTACTGCACTTCAAAATAGGAAAATAAACATAAAAGCTACACATAAAATGCATTTCTGTTTTATTGACAAAAAACAATCCCGTGCCATGAGTAACTGACGATATTTTACAGATGTGCTGGTCTGAGAATTCCTATCAGCAGTTAAACTCTATCCAGCATTAACAAATCTCTGGCCAATTGTTAAAATGATTAAAGTAATAATATTCAAATAAGATATTTTAACATGAAGGAAAGTAGAGATATCTTAAGGTACTAAAAACAATTCATGACTCCATAGCAAACACGGTCAAAAGCTTTTTGCTGATTCCAGAGCAATAACTTATATATGTGTTATTGCTCCACCCTGACGGACAACAAGATCAAGCCGTTGGAGAAGAGCTGAGGTGGAGCAGCAGGCCCAGAGAGTGCACACCACCACAACAGTGCCATGTGGCGCTCTGCAATTAGCTGCCTCCTAATTATAGCCCTGCTGGCAAATTACAGAACAGGTTCAGCTCACTGACCAAAACTTAGACGGCCAGTTCCATATAGGCTCCCTGTTCGGCCGAGACATGAGGCTTGGGAGCTGTGGCCCTGTAGGGATAGAATGAGGGGGTCAGATGAAGCCGACACTTCGGTTAGCTCAGCCCACGTCCAGCAGCGCTGCCAAATACAACAGCAGGGTGCAAATAATGCATTTGCTTGTGAATCCCGTTTGGCAGCGCTTGTCTAACGCCCTGGGGAACAAAGACTTTTGCACCCTGAACTGTTGTTTTACACAAGGAGAGCAGGACAAGATCACCCAGGTGCTAGAGAGATTCACACGTGCAATAAAACGCTTCCCTGTTCCCATTCAACAACAATATGGAACCAGATCAGATTTTAGAATTAAAAATTTCTCAACCAGTCAGAGAAATGACAACAGCAGCATCGTTTTGTTAACACCAGACATAACAATGATTTTGAATGAAACTGATAATCCCTCCATGCCATCACTATGTTCGTATCTAATATCACGTATAAGTATCTACCTGATATTAGTTCAAAATGCTGGGTCAGTTACCAAAGTGGAAAAAAGAAAATTAATCCATTCTGATCCTGTAACAAATCTAGCCTGGAATACTACACATTCTACAGTATCACCCTCTTTTAGATGCTCACTGTAAGTGAAGCATTTTCTAAATAGCTATTTTGTAAAAAAAAAATGTAAGGCATAGCAGTTAAAAAAAACAGCATCTTTTTCAAGCATGGCTTTTTTGCAGCTGTAAGCAGAAAGATGCTGCTGAGACACACTTCAAACTCAAAAACTGCACAACAGAATTTCCATCAAAACAGCTGGAGCTGGATTTCACGCAGCCTCCAGCACAGCAATGAACCCTGCTGCTGAAGACTGTGACTCATCCTCTCCCCCTCTCCTTAGTTCTCTCTCTCTTTCTCTCAGGGAGCTTCTTCTCTCCACAAAAAGAAGGCAAGTGAGCGAGACCTCCAGATTCAACTCTGCAAAATAAACATGCGTGACAGCTCTCTGAAAACTCTGCCCATCTCCTCTACTCTGTCCACAAATACAGTAACACACCAGTCGTCCAATTCTTAGTAAATTATTTGCTAGCAAGAAGTTTGGACGCAAACAATTTAGCACCCTTTTAACACAAACCTTGTAAAAGAAAATGTAGTGTTTTGTTATTTCAAGAGACAATGGACAGTCACACAGAACTGCAGTAATTAACTGCTTCATTATGTTGAGTTATACTACTTGAATTGTGTTGCTACAGCCAATCCAAACTTGGTGAATGGGATGATGAGTAAGGCCCTGTCTACACGTAAACGGCGTTTTGGGTCTGTGAAAACGGAGGTTTTTAAAAACTCCGGCCAAAGTGGCGATTTTTGAAAACTCAGTTTCTGCGTTTGCGTGTGGACAAGAAAAACTGAGATTTTGAAAAACGGACCGTGCGCCACTCATATAACGTCATCGTATGCGCCTTGGTT
>JBBPDB010000001.1:39045383-39060235 GCA_037974465.1 Brachypetersius altus | reverse complement strand
AGAGAGAGAGAGAGAGAGAGAGAGAGACAGAAAGAGAGAGAGAGAGAGAGAAAGAGAGAGAGAGAGAAAGAGAGAGAAAGAGAGAGAGAGAGAGAGAGAATCAAAATAGCAGTCAACAACAGCTTGTAAGACTCCAAACATTAAACAAAAATCCAGACGTTTTGCACTCCAAGTAAAAAAAAGTTGTTTTTCCAAACTGCAGTGGAAGCAGATGACTTCTTTCATCCCTCATGGTCTTATGTTTCATTTAATTAAAATGTTGTGTAGGTTCACTCTGACACAAATCGTTTTAATAGATACTACACTTGTAATGAACTCATAGTGAACTGACTAAAGAGGCAAAGCAAGCCTGTTGGAAGCAACATAATTCCCTGTCACTTTATACTTTATTTAGAATGAACATTCGCTCAGGATCTGATTATGGTCAATTTCCTGGTAAGGTTAAAGTGATTAATGGGTAAGGGGTTGAGTGTGAACACGAACGGGGGTGGAAATGCCAGCAATTTACCTGCACAAGGCATATTGCAAAACCCAGGAAATTACCAAGAGGACTGACAAATTACCAAGAAAAAATACTGTGGCATCTAGGTTATGTTCAGCAAAGGCTAACAGCAACATATTTAGAAGGAAAACTCTATGATTGTTAGATGATCCTCAAAAAATTACCCAAAATTCTATACATTGGCACGCAGAGGATGTCATTTACCAAGTGTGAATTCAGGAAAATTAGTTTAGGGGCTGCATGAATGATGAATGGCTAAAACTAACCTGGTGATGTCTCAGGCTTTAAGTCTAAGAATCTGAACCTTTGGGAAGTTTTGGGTTACAAAATTGTGATCTGATATAAATTTAAAATCAGATGATATTGCACATATTGCTGCAGAACCTCTGAAAGTAACTCCCATGAACTTTCCTTCAAATTGCCTTTATTGTGTAAACCAAGTGTTCAACAAAGACAATACAATATAAAATAGCTGCAGTTAGTTAAATATTATTGTATTTTTAGGACATCCTTTTTTTAAGTATTATAATAATGATAATTATAAGGTCACATAAGGGTTTTTCCCCACAATTATCAACATAAGGAGAGAATGAGTTCAGTCAGGACTTCAGCCACTGCTCATCCAGTGTTCTATTGTTATTGCCCAACCTCTGTTAAACTCCTCATTCTAATAAACAAGAGCCAAACACACAAGCTTTCTACAGGGAGTGGCTGCGGTGTTACATTACCTGCAGTCTGTAATTACACACACACACGCACACACGCACACACACACACACACACACACGCACACACGCACACACACGCACACGCACACACGCACACACGCACAGGAGGTAACATTCAGAAACTGTGTAAATAATAATGTGCTTGTACATGTTCTTGTTAAAATATGTTAACAGTAATAAATCAAACTGAAAACATGCTGTGTTGATGTAATCCCTGTTATTCATGTGTAAATTATATATAAATCAAGTAAAGTCAGTTATTTATTTATTATTCATTGTACCTTCACTTGCATAGCATACTTTGCTGAAACACCACATCCTTTCCAAATTAGCTGTAATGTACCTCTTGCTGAGAGTGTGTTTGGGGACAATGTGGGCAGTGTGAGCACCTTGACCCCTCAGAACGAATCACAGACTCACTAATCAGCTCACCCTGAACAAATCAATAGCAGCGGTGACAGCGACTAAAACTCAGTCTGAGAGAGAAAGACTACAGCAAAACAGTTCTCCTTAATGATGGCCTCAGAGCCAGTGACCCTAGGTCGAAAGGTCAGAGGTGGTGACCCTAGTGGCCGGGCAGTGGAGGTGGGTGTCTCAGGCAGGTTGAGGGCAGAGGGTCTTTGTACTGCTCATGGCTAGAACAGCTGTAATAATAGAGCAGAGAGATTGAAACATAACCCAGCTTCAGTTTACACCCTCAACTCAATAAGAGGCTAAAGACAGAGGAGGTCTGTCTTCTCTCTCTCTCTCTCTCTCTCTCTCTCACACACACACACACACACACACACACACACAATCTCTCTATCTCCCTCCCTCTCACACACATTTCATCTTTGAGATAAATTCATAAATACACTCAAACACATACACACCCATGCCTGTGATTCGAGACACACACACTCTCTTACATATGAAACACAAGCATCATATAGCTGTATTATCACAGCATGCACAAACGCTTGCTTACACACGCACAAACACACACACACAAACACACACCCACAAAGAAACACACACCTCTAAGCAGACAGTGTGACTGAGTGAGTGATGGATGATGATGAAAGAGTGTTGGCTCGAGGATGAAGAGTGCTGTGTTTCAGCAGTGAATTGTTACAATACAATGAAAACATGCATAAACCAGGAGCATGATGAGCAATCAGGCACTTATACATGATCTCATAATGATGCTGTAATTCCAACAAATGAGCATGTGTGTGTCCTTATAATCACAAAGAAATGAAAGTTTATGGGCATGTGTTAATTGTCCTGCACAGTGAAATGTGCTGGTGATACACATAGATGATGGCATTAGAGAGACCAACAGATAGTTCTATCTTACACACATTCATAACTCTTTTACACTTGTTTAGCGTTATAGCGTTGTTAATAAACTTCTTTTATCAGCAGTGTGAATAATAATCCAGTGGTGGATCGTTTATTTCCATTACTTTCCTTCTGAACTCTGCAGTCATGGCTTATTCCTTAACCACACACACACACACACACACACACACACACACACACACACCCACACACACACACACACACACACTGGAAACGCACCTCAAGGCTTTGGAGAGATAAAGAACCTACAGCAAACTCCAAACAAGCCAGGCACCTAGTGTGTTTATAAAGCACGCTCTTGTGTAATGGTAATTACACAGGAACGTTCCACAAGAAAGCCTTTTCTAAGGTCCCTTTTTTAGGTATGAGAACACAGCGCAGTAATAATATGGCATTATATAGAGAGTAATGAATCCCTGTTTATATTCCTAACTCAGCTTATTTGTTGTCAGCTTGAGGCTGAGTACTGTCTACGTTAAGCATCGGTGCGAATGAAAGAAGATTTGACAGCGAGAGACAAAGAGAGTTATGTGACCCAGTTTAACCCAAACTCGCCCGGTCCTTTGATACGCTCAGGTCAATCATTATGTGATTTGCTGTTGTGTCCCCTTCATTGTCACAGAAAGGGCCCATTCAGTGAGGACTGGTAAAAACCCACAAAGAAACATGAACACACACACACACCTAACCCACACCCACACACCCATGCACACACACCCACATAAGATCTTCTGGCGACAGCAGCAGGGGACACAGTAATAAGTGGCACACATGAAAGAGCAGCCCTTCACAGCAAAGCAAACTCCTGTAGTGGGGCAGTTATTAACCCTGGCCTGCCCTGTCTGACCCCCCTCAACCTCTCACTGTGCCCAACGGGCCCACCACAATCCCTCTGACAGCCTGCCACTCACTCATTTTACCTCACCCTATCAAGCAACAGCACCCTCAACACAGAACACAGCCTGCTACACAGCCCACAGCTATGGTCAAACTGAGCAGAGAGGTTGACCTCTTGATTGGCTGAACATGTGGAACAGACAAAGGTGCTTTGTCTGTTCCACATCGACTGACATCTCTAGGATGGACATTTTTATTTGGCTAAGATGCAAAGTAAAGATTTTTGTTCTGAAATTCATTGGCAAAAAATGGTCATTCAGTAAGTTATATTTATAATATTGCAGTTTCTGCTGTATGTTTCCTTTTGCCTTATAACTCTTTTCACTTTTTGCCCCCTCCAGTAAAGTTACTATTTTGGAGATGCGATGTTTTGTACCAAAAGTGACAATATGTGTATATGTGTAAGGGTTGGTGGGTACTGCTGTCTGCACCAAACTATCAAAAACATGTCCATGGTGTGAGGTTGTGTGTGGCAGAACTCCCCTTGGAACAGTGGTGTACCCTGTATAGTATATATGAGTGTGTGTGTGTGTGTGTGTGTGTGTGTGTGTGTGTGTGTGTGTGTGTGTGTGTTTTCTGTGCTGCAGGGTTTCTGGTAACACCTCTTCTGATGGTTGCCCTGGGTGGGGTGAGGTGAGTGTTTGGCCCTGGGTCTGGATGCTTTTGTGTTTTACCCACTAGGCCTACCATCAACCTGTTCACTCTAACAAAGGCAGGCTTGAATGTCATTAAAAACAGAGGGACTAAAGAAGGGTAAATCTCAGCAGCTGAAAAAAATACTTCTACTTTCTGAAAGAAACAAAGTCCTCTCCACTTGACACCAGGGACCAGCCTTTGGCACAGTTCATAAGCATCAAGCTATGAGGAAATAAAATAGAACAAATGCAGCAACTGTGACTACAGGGGTTGGTCAGAAACTACTTAAAATGTGGGAGGAAAATATAGAGACTTTATCAAAGTCAGTGTCACGGAAGACGGGGTTAACCCGCTTCCGTGATTTACCTCTTGGGAAACAGGCAGGCAGGCAGGCATCCATGAACTCAGGCTCTTTATTTAACAGGAACGTGAAACAGGAACAGGAAAAGAAACCTGGCTCAAGGGTCGATACAGACATGAACAGGAAAACTAGGAATACGAGGTGGGAATACAAATGAGGGCGAAAATGAGGCGATGGACTGATGCCTGTGGTCCACACAAACAGTACTTAAAAACAGGCATTATCAGTGATACTAAACACAAGACACCTGGAAACACAAAATAAAAGTTCCAAAACAAACACAAAACAGTGGCCCCTATCGGCCACTGGCCGAGCCGTGACAGTCAGCATTTTGTCTATCCATTTTAATACAGAGATCAGTGCATTATTTAATAATGAATTATTCAGTAAATAATTTAAATAAGAATAAGAATAAAATTAAAAATATAAATAGATTTAATCTATTTATCAGCTGTGGGCTTTTCTGTAAGTGACCATCCTACTGATTGAATGGAAGAAATAATATATATTGAATTAATGAAATAAAAACATTTCTCAAAACATTTGTCATAACTCTATTTCCAGGTTAACTACCATACTGTTGGCTTTTCTGTGTGCAAAGTTGTGATGAGAGATGAGAATTTCTTGCTGTAAAACAGTTTGGCCCAGCTGCAACTTTCTTGATATCAAAATATCGTGGACAACCATGAGAGTAGAACATTAGGACATGCTTGTTCACATACAAAAATATTCCAGTTTGCTTCCAGAAGAGCATTATAGGACATTACAGAAGAAACAATATAGAACATTTTAAAAGAAAAAAGGTTCAGCTCAGCTCTGAGTTCAAGGGGTGGAATCTGTATTTTATGGCTGCTCTGAAGAAAGGTTAACAATCTAAATGTAATCATTAAGTGGACTGTGACATGTGAAGAACATACATAATGGGTATATTGACAATAAAGCTGATTTTCGAATTTTAATCGATTTTCCCCTCCCCTCCTCAAAATCACAAAAACTACAGATGGCCCCATTCTTACCATATGTAACTAGGGCATTAACAGAAAAGTTGACTAGTCGACTTCAAAGTTGTGTGGTTTTTTACTCTCTGTGTGAGCGCTTGTGTACACAACGCAGTCTCTGCATCTGATTGGCTGACGCTGACACGCGGTCCTTGACTTAATCAATTATTATAGTCCTTTCATAAAAAGCAAAAATGCTCGGGCCGATTTTTTGTCCCAGTCCAGCCGTGCTCTAGGCACACAAACAACCTGCAAGTCAGTGTTAAAGTACAGTAACAGTACTGGCGTTCTGCACGGCATCTGAAACGGCACTGTTAGCTAACATGGCTAATGCTAATACAGCAGAGAGTGAGCTGCTTAAGTTTGGTCTGTGTCCGACAGCACAAAACCGAACCAATTCCATATTATAGATATAACAAGACCTTTCTTGGGCACAAACACTGCTACAGTGTTTGGGTGCACCGCGCTAACTTATCCATGTAGAACGGCGCATTGCATTAGTTCACATCATCCTGAACTGTAAATTCAAATTAATCAATAAGATCGATATATCGACCACCTCTAGCCTATAATAATTGTTTATTGGCAATTCCATTCTGAATGTGTGTCATGTTCACTCAGGAACTATCACAATGCATCCAAAAATAAAGGATGCATTGTTCTCTTTTGAAGCACTGGAACCATGGTTCCACAAGCTAATACGTTTTACTATGCTGAATGTGAACACGCATGTGCCCCAGCTAGTCCGGTGGCACATTTGAATGATTTAAAATGGATAACTATCACTAGCAACACATTAAGTAAGATAAGGGTAAAACCAGCACCAGAATCTGAAGATTTCATTCTTTGGAGATGACTACATTCCCCTTCATTTTGAGCACTAAAGCTGACAGATCACTGGCTGTTGGCAGACAGGAAACACACCACACCACAGCTAATGGAGTTCTTAAACCCAGAGGCCAGAGGAGGCGTTACGACATTTGACCTCTGCAAGGCCTTAGAGTTCCTGTAAACAGTGCAAACCTAGTCCAGAAAGTCCACAAATGACATTTTGACTCAAAAAGCCACTTGCAAGCATTTGAAGGAGCGCCTTTCACAATACTTCTGTCATACATCCTCCTGTCCAATGACTACAATCAGCCGCCCAAGAAACGTGACCACCAGCAGAGACTGGACGACACAGACAATTGAGAGTCTGTCTTGGCTCGACTGTGTGGCTGACCTACAACTTCCTGCTCAGTGAGGGTCTTCAGCCAGACTTCATATGAGAGAGAGAGACACATGAAGAAAGAGCCAGAGAGAGAGAGAGAGAGAGAGAGAGAGGCGCCATGAGAGAGCGACTAGTGCTGTGTCCAGCCGTCTGGCTTCAATCAGAGCAGGCCATCCTGGTGAACTGTTGCTTCGCATAAACAGGATAAGAGTATGAGAAAGCATTCAGGCTAAATGAATGCACTCTTAAAAAATAATGGTTCCTGTATGATTCTCAGTTTGAACATATGGTTCTAAGAAAAATCTTGCTCCACTCACGAATGTGTTCTTTCATAGCAACTGTTGGACAAACTTTACAGAATGTTGATAGAAGTCTCACTAAATCTAATGAGGAATTTGTTTCCAGTTGCTGCTTAACATTGAGTTTCCAGTTTAAAATGCTTCCCTGCTAGACGGTGCTGGTTTAATTTAATTTAATACTAGCTTAGAAACTATAATGACAAATTTGCCACCCTGTAAACATTAGCGCAGTTACATTACAAAACAAAATACATCTATCCTAACAGTTTAATTTTCAATGAAAATAATAACACTCTAAATTAAGGGATTTTGTTCAAATCTGAGTGTCATTTGGTTAAATTAGATTTTTTTTCTATTTCTAATTTTTCTTCTAATCCAAAACAGTTGCTACCAAAGTACGCATGTGTGGACAAAGCACGGCTAGATCATCTGATATTTATATTATGTGGAGGATATTTCAACAAAAACAATCTTCTTTACAAAAATGGTCCTACAAAGAACCACCCAGATACATGTTTTTGGGAACCCTTTTTGCCACCTTTATTTTTAAGAGTGTATAAGGGCAGGGTTTTCAGAGAGGGAGCAGTTAATGTAAGCAGAGTGCTCTGTAATAGGGGAAGGTTGTAATGGTAGATATGGACTTTTTGTGTCTGTGTTTTTTAGTCTTTGTTACCTTATAAATTTCCCTCCCTTACGACACCTGATACTGCAGGCTCATTTGTCATTTGTCACTGATGTTTACTTCAGGTGTGAAAGGGGGTGCACTGCTTGGAGGGGGGCTTATGTGGGAGGATGGTGTGACTGACATAGCTTAGAGAGAGGGCCTGAGGAGACTAAACCACTGTGTCCAAAAGGGGGTGAACAGGGACATGAGCAAGAGGACAAATCCATTTGCTCTCAATGCGCACCACGGAGCTGCCCTGGGGAGACATGGGCCATGTGCACACATTGCAGTATGTTCTTGAGAAAAAAAAGCGGGGGGAAGAGATAAAAGAAAAGAGAAGAAGGCATTGAGAAAGGAGAGAATGGAGAGCGGTGCTGATTGTGACAAGCATAGACTATCAACCTGAATTCGTAACTAACTCTTTATGTGAGTGTGAGTCTGTGTGTGTGTGTGTGTGTGTGTGTGTGTGTGTGTGTGTGTGTATGGGTATGCATGCTCTGTTCATCAAGGGAAACATATTGTCTGTTGAGCGAGAGCAGCATTCTCTTGGTCCCGCCTCTCCTGTACTCCATCTATTCATTCTCACAATGGCATTCTGCTGCAGCATCAATAAATATTCACCAGCTCCACAGTGCAGGGAGGAGGAAAGAAAAGCAGCGCCAGGGAGAGAGAGAAAGGAGCTTGAGTGAAAAGAGGAGATAAAAAGAGATGGAAAGAAAAGAGAGGACGGGAGAGCATGGGGCAAGAAAAGAAAAGGAGGAGAAGAAAAGAAAAGGTTTTAGGAGCTGGAGTTGGGGCGAGCCTTCCAAAAAGCTGGGAGAGGTGCTGGCAAAGGGCCAAGTGGGCAAGACAATGCGGGCCCTGGTGTGGGCTCTCTATAGAGGCTCAGTGGAGCATTGGCCTATTGGAGGAGAAAGTGAGGGCAGCTGGAAGCCTGCAAATCCAAGAGAGGGGGAGAGAGAGAGAGAGAGAGAGAGAGAGAGAGAGAGAGAGAAAGAGTGCTATAGTCTGGAAATGAGAAGAGTTATGGTCTTGCCCACAATATAAACCTGATAGTGTTGGCTCTGGATGCTGGAGCGAGTTGTCCCAGACACCAAACACTGCATATCCTCTCACCTCCCTTTTCTCTGCCCCAGAACCCCCAAGCTACCTCTTCCTCCCTGGGATAAGGGAATCCCCTTGGCTAGAAGAGGAAAAATAAGATAATGAAAATATGTGATGTAATAAATAAGAAACAGTAATCCCTTCAGGAGTCATGGCTCTCTTTATGTTGTCTTAAAAAACGATTATATAATGGAAACCCCTCCCCTCTTCTTAATTTCCTAATTTCCGCCAGCCCGCCGTAGAAGGGGTAAGGGAGGCTGGTAGAAGGTCAAGGCTCAGAGAAAAAGGCTTCGGATGGGGGATATTTTTTCTTGGCCCCCTAAAGATCAAAGCCTCATTTCCCCATTGTGCAGTTTGTACAATGGAGGCTATTAGAAGAAACAGAAAGGAGGGGACCTGAACCCCTGCTGGCCAACTGACAGCTCCCTCTGTGAGTATGTTTGCATGTTTTACAGTGGAACAGGGGGTGGGGGGCTGGAGCTGGGACTTACTGTAAAGCCAGGTTCGCTGGGGCATATTTACAGTTTCTATCAAAGGAGCTTACATGCGGTGTATGTTTCCCACACATAATGAAGTGTCATGTCTCTGGTTTCAGTCTTCTTGGATCTTGAGGAAACCAAGTCTCTCACATGTGTACTGTCTAACTCTCCCTATCTTTCCTAAGGTATATTGAAAATGTCATGAGAAGTCTTGAGCTCTTGAAGCCCTCTGAGAGACATTCAATAGCTTCCTTCATATGAAGCCCCAAGAGCTATGAGCAGTTTCACCTGAACTAGTCCTGACAGACAGCTGCTAATACTGAGCTAATGCCCTAAAGAAGAGAGTGGGTGGCAGCAGCATGTAGTGGCATTTACCACTGTTTGCTTCTAAAGAAAGAGCTGCGAGGTAGAGTCAAACAGAAATTAAGCTAGAATTAAGGAGGAAAGGCTGTTCACTTGAAAGCCCCCAGAAATATCTAACATTAACATTTTCCAGTCAAAAAAGTTTTTTTCTTTCCTTACTTAAAATATGCTTCAAGAAAACAGGTTTTTTTCTGAATTGGTAAATTTATAGTGGAAGGAAGAAGGGCAGCATTTATAAGGCTGCATGACACCTTGACATTGACATTATGAAGACTACTTTAACACACCTCACTTGTCATAAACATTGCTTTTGTCAGTTTTTCCTTGTAAAGTGTAATGACAGTGAGTGTTTGTTGGTGTTTTTAAAAATCATATCTCCAAAATGGGAACTATAAAAACCAAGGAAAACACTGCAAAAAAGATTTGCAAGTAATTTTGCTATTTTTGCTATTGGTCCTTTCATCTTGACAGGTTTAAACAATGTAAATGTCAGCTGGTGTTTCCAAAAAATGAAAAAAAAAAACTCTTTCCTGTTTTTGAGATTATCTTATGACAGTGATGATAAGCTGGAGCTCCTCTGGGGAGGTATAGGTAGTTTCATGGCTGGTGAAGAGGCCATTAGCCCCCTGCGCTGTGCTCCTCTCTCATTATTAATCTGCAGTGACAGCTCCACTGTTTACCAAATCCACCCGGAGAGATCCAGGGGGGGAGAGGCTTGGCACCGCTTGCCTCCATTAACCCCTGACCCCAGCATGGCAGTGGAGCCAGGCCTGGGGCAGCCCCTCCACCTCTAGTCCCGGACACCTGTCCTGGAGGAAAGAAACCCTGCTGGAGACTGCGACCACAGGGATAAGAGAGATCATTCAGCGGCCGCTCACTGTTCAGCAAGCAGAAAGCCTAACACCTGAGGCAGAAGCCTACAGCAGAACAGGGAACTGCTTTCAGAAATTGTTAATCTAAATTCAGATACTGTGAAGATTTTATGATCTAGGCTAAAACTTTCAGTCTGACTAAAGTGAACATATTTATTGACTATTTATTCATTTATTACCCTGAATTCAGAAATATTTCATTAAAAGCAATAGTGCAATGTTTTAAATAATGTCTAAAAATGTTTTTTTAGGTTTTTAGCATGAGACATGAATGCATACATCATTTTATTTATTTAAGATATTATTTTACTAAAATGTGCAGAAGGATTTATGAGAGAGAGGGAGACAGAGAGAGAGAGGGAGACAGAGAGAAAGAGAGAGAGAGAGAGACAGACAGACAGACAGAGAGAGAGAGAAAGACAGACAGAGAGAGAGAGACAGACAGACAGACAGACAGACAGACAGACAGACAGAGAGAGAGAGAGAGAGAGAGAGAGAGAGAGAGAGAGAGAAATTTATACATGTTTTCAGGTCATCTTGAGATACTACTGAGCTGAGTATCTCTTGAACGGGACATAAATCTATGATTGACACACAAACACTATCTAGCCAAACAGTGCCCCACAATGATAGTGTATTTGAGGTTAGTTATCTCCACTTGACCTCCTTATCATCTTTACTCAATTACAATCGCCCTAAAGCCTGGCCCATGTCCACACCTCTCCCTCTCCCTCTAGCAATCCCTCCCAGTTCAGCCTGTCCTGATATGCTATCTACACATCAGTCACCCATCAATCTTATGTAACCAAAGGCAACCCACATAGCACCACAATACATTAAAAAGCTCTTAGTACTCATAAGGGCTGAAATGCAACCACACCTGATAACATGCTATATTTTATGCTATATCTAAATAATTATATCTGTCAATGATCTATATATTAAGTCTGTGGTTGTGTTTAAGCTGGACTACTTAGTAGTTGTTTTTCTAGTCATCCAGTTACCAAAATTTAGCACAGCAACATGTGTGAATATAGTGTAGCAATACACAATTTGAACAGTAGTTGGCAGTGTGTGCATTCTTCTTTCAGAACACTCTACTACTGAACCAAACAACAAATCATCTCATGTCTACATCATTATGTTCAAAAATATTTAATCAGCCTAAGGCACACAGAGGTGAATAGCAACCTAGTGCGAAAGTACTAACTGTAAAGCCCCCTTTCTTTACTCTAAAAATAAAGATTCTGTTTTAACTTTTAGCCTTATCTCCTTGTCTGTCTTACCTATTAACCATGTGGCTGTAATGAGGTTACAGTGTTGTATATTTGCCTTTATTGCTTTGCCCATTTGCCCTTGTAGTTTGTCTGAGCTATTTTCTCAGACAATACGGTGGAATCGCCCTGATTATGTAAAGCACACTCAGTCACACACTCGCTACTTGCGCTGCATGTTCGACGCTTAAATTAGGACACATGTAACAGTCTGAATGTAGCAGAGAGAGTGAGAAAGAGGCAGATAGTGTGCAGAGCGAGGGCGCAAGCAAGAACGATATGAGCAGCGAGATGCATGCGGATCAGTGTTTCAGATAAGAGGTATTTATGTTCTCAGGCTAATGCCCATGATGCAGCACCACACATTCCTATGTTCGATTGAGAGAAAGAGAGAGAGGGAAAGAATGTGTGTGTGTTTGTGTGAGTGAGCAAGAGAGATACTAAAAAAGACAGACAGAAAAACAAAGAGAAAAAGAAAATTACAAGAAGTTATGTAAACCCACACACACTAACAGTATTCATCACATACACACACGACCAGGCCATTGTGTAGTATGACAGACGTTTGTGGCCTGTCCATCAGCACCCTGACACCTCACTAACCTGACCTTTGACCTTCCTGAGCGCACACTGTCATCACCAACTCCACTGCAGTGTCCAAACACTGGGGTCAGAAACTCTGTTTCAACACACTCACGACAGCCTGTGTGTACATGTGAGAGTGTGTGTGTGTGTGTGTGAGTGTCTGGGTGTGTATGAGTGTGTAATGGGTGGAATGAGATATTCAGCATCACCAGGCAGTTGTAGTTTCTCTACACTGATCCTCAGACACTGACAACAAACTAACACTATACTATAATTACATTTACATTCTGAACTATCAATCCCTCTCACTGTATTCAGATTGTAATGCAGTATCATAACATTAGTAACTTCTTTATGAATGTATGTTTTGTACTGGTATGCACAGGAGCCAGAACCCCCCCCCCCCCACACACACACACACACACACACTTTTAAAAATCATCTCCCCACTTATCCACCCAGTGATTTGTATGAGTGAAACTCGCAACATGTGGAGTGTAGCAAAGCCCCTAACATCAAAAAGCCCGTGCTTGTATGGATGAATGTAGGTTTATGGATGAATGTAGGTTTCCCCGCCCCCTCAGCATATTAGGCCATATTGCAAATGAACAGTGCAAAATAAATTAGCTGTAAACAATGTGTGATTAATTAAGATTCATTAATCAGAGAGCCCTTGACAGTCCCACAGTTATTTTCAAAAATGTCTTGGCATGTCGATCACAACTGGGGTAAATGAAAAATGGTGTATACTTAATTTTCCACTTTACCATTAACTGAATAAGCATTCGTGGATGTCAATTTAAATCTTAAACCAACTGGCAAAAAACGAATGAACTGAAGTATAGCCCAGATTTGTCAAAAAAGTCAAATATGCACACATAGTTCACCAAACTTGTGCACTTACTAATATGAGCCTCAGTGGAAACTCTACAGGCCACAGCACCCCCTATAAATAAATTCACAACACCTCCACAGGCACGTGTCCTCTAACAGTCACACACCCTCGCAAACATTCATGCACACTCCTACACTCGCACAGGGCACCCATGCATGCTCGCCCACTCTCTCTCTCTCTTTCTCACACACACACACACACACATGCTCCACCAATCATTCTTAAGCCTCTTTCCACAAATCATACACTAATGTTTATGTTTTTTCCACAAATTAAACAAATAAAAAGGCCCAGAGAAGCAGAGGGAGAGGAAAGGGGAGGGGCGAGAGATGATGAAGAAATGCTTGGACATGGTATAAGCAAAGGCACTGAGCCAATAAACTCTCCTCACTGCTAGAATTCTACACTCCCATGAGGAAGGAGAGCTCAGACAGTTGGAATATAATCACTGGAATACAGGCGGAGGAGAAGAAAGGAGAGGAGAAAAGAGGAAAGGAGAGGAGAGGAGAAGAGAGAAGAGGAGAAGATTATGAAACGTATATGTCGTTTGTCAAAAGTGTGTTGGGGGGTACTTTTTGTTCTGTTTAAAAATGTTTGATTTTTGCTGTTACTTTTCAATTAATTGTGCCTCACTTGGTACAAACAGTAGGGTTTACCTAAATAAACATTTTCTCAAACTTTCGCTAAAAGCTTTTAATTGAAAATCTTTGTGCCAGAAGTGGTTTAACCAGGTCCTACACATGGGCCCATGCTCCTCACTCACGTATCTATAACCTTTACTGTTACTGAATAATTAAGCAAAGACATAAAGTAACATAATGTAACATAAAACAAATGCAGTTTGAGCGCAGATTAGTGCCAAACTATAAATTTTGACCTTGAGTTTTTTAGTCTCAAGGAACATCTACTACACAGCAAGGCCAGATTTGAGCTGTTTGGATGAAGAAGGAAAACAACAGTCTTTTTTAAACATTGTACATGTGAACGTAACTTTATATGTAATACTAACCCAGAGGTTTAGAAAACCCAAACCTCGGTTAAAAATGAGCCAGCATTGTGAGGGGAAACTGCTTATCATTACGGGGAAGGTGCTGAAATTTGAGCTTAAAGAACTGTGATATTTACAACTTAGATCTACAATTTAGACCTGAACATATGCAGAAATTTGACATGTACCCGCTGACAAGTGCTACAGTACAAACTGAGTAGGGTATTTGCTTGGAGCATGTCGGTTTGCACACTAACAGAAGAAAAGTTGCAACAGCTAAAGAGCTTTCTATTTAGCAAGCTCTTGATATGTTCCTTAGAGAACATTTGCTACTTCAGCAAAAAAAATGCCAAAAATGGTTTAAAGTATGAAAGTCACATTGTTGCTAACTCCAGTACTTTCACAATCAGAGGAAGTTTCACAATAAAATGCAAGTTCTCATCCGCAGTTTGAGGGAGATGAAGAAAGAGATACATTTCTAGGACTCTTTGTAGGTTTATATCTCCAAACAGAGGCAACATTTTTACTACTGTTTTGGCTCACTGCTAAAACTCAGATGGTACTTGAAGATTTTGTTATAAACCTTTAAAAAATGTACACACACACACACACACACACACACACACACACACATGCGCACACACATATATATA
>JBBPDB010000001.1:39009423-39034272 GCA_037974465.1 Brachypetersius altus | reverse complement strand
GAGACTGTCCCCTGTAGGTAGGGAATGGAAGTCGCTTTGGATAAAAGCGTCTGATAAATGCCGTAAATGTAAATGCCGTAAATGTGAAGGAGACAGGTAGAGGGAGAGGAAGAAAGAGAAGTGGGAGTGAAATGGGAGAAGGAGAGAGAGAAAGAAAGGGAGACAGAGAGGGAGCGAGACAAAAAGAGAAGGGGGGGCAGAGGGAGAGGTAGAAAGAAAAGGAAGGGAGAAAAAGGAAGAGGGAGAAAGAGATACTAAGAAGGAGGGACAGGGAGAGAGAGAAAAATAGAAAACGGGGACAAAGGAGATGGGCAGGGGGAGAAAGAAAAGGGAGGGAGATAGAAAGGAGAAGAAGAGGGAGAAAGGAAGGAAGACGGAGAAGGAGGTATCAGGAAAGCGAGAAGGAGAAAGGGTGATGAGGAAGAAAAAGAGGGAGAACAAAAAGGGAGAGAGAAAAAGGAGAGAGGAGAGGGAGGAAAGGAGGAAGGGCAAGAGGCACATTGTGAAACATTAAAGTTGACGGTTGGGCCAGGTTCACCACATGAATCATAGCGCTGGTACTCAGCAGTAAGTAAACAATACAACACCAAGAGTGTGCACAGTCTGCACAGGAGTGAGAGTTGCCCGGAAAGTACCAAGAACGCTCCCTTGCTCATGGGGAAATCTCTTCTATTGAGAGCTCTTAATCTGGTTAAATATGACCTACAAGTAGTCCCGGCACGTTCTCACGTTTGATTGTTCTAGTAGCTTTGGTCTCTTTCTCTTACCAAACGAAACTATACAAAGTTCTGTAAAAGATATCCAAACAGAAATCATATTTCCAGGGAGGAAACTTACTATTTATTTACTTTTATGAATAGTTATGAACAGTTTATTCAAAATATTTTGAAGCATGTAACATACAGTGTGTTTTTCCTCGTTGATATCAACACAAATAAAAACGAATATTGTTATTTTATTGATAGACTGCCTGACACAAATTACACGCTGTGTTTCGGTATGAAATATAAAAGAGTGCTTTTTGAAATAAGGTCAACATTTCACGGCTGTGTTTGGTTTGGCTTTTAGTACACGACAAAAGCCACAGAGTATGTTTAGCAATAGTGACATGGGCTGGTAAATAAGCCCAGTGGGATTGGACCACAGTGCTGAGCTTTGGCATGGGGAGGACAGTGGAATGACTCACAGTGACCCCACCCCCCCAAAAAAGAGCTCATGGCCAGGTCAGGCTGCCTCTTGCCTGATAACAGAGGAGACATGAGGACAAAGGGCAAAGGTTAAGTTACAAAGTCTAGTCTCATTCATGGAACGTACAAGTACATGTGCGAGCACACACACACACACACACAAACACACACAAACACACAAACACACACACAGACACACATAGAACCGTGTAAAATAAATACACTCTCTATGCGTCACTTTCTGCGTCTCTCTCTCCTTCTTTCCATTTAAAACACATATAGACATTAGACACACACAGCTACGTAGCCAGACATGTGGGTGGCTGGCACACAGATGAGGGACCACACAAACGTTACCCATCAGATAAGGTCATGCGCACAGGAAGTGAACAAAGAGGGAAGTTCTTTGCGACCAAAATAGAATACGAACACACAAAAATGGTACGTCGACAAACTCTTTGGTCTGGTTTGATCACACTTGCTGCGGCAGCGGTTGACTAGGAAAACACCGAAAATATCAGATATGTCATCAGAGCCAAAGCACATTGAGTCTATTTCACTTTTAAGGGGGGTTCCAAAATATTGCAAAACAGTCTGATCTAACAGACATCACATGAAATGAACCCCTTGAATCCCTGGTTTAATATTCAGTTAATGCAATATACAATAACGATTCATCTAACAATTTAGTGTTTTAACTTTAGAAAAAAACTTGGGAACTGGGATGCCTGAATATGTAAATTAACAGATAAATGATACTGTAATAATATATAATGACATAATACATTTTAATCCATTATATAGTTATAAGAGGGAGGTGTAGAAGTGCAGGACCACTTTTTGAAGGAAACTCTATTCAAGACAGTCAATCAGAAAAGGAATTTTTGTACATATGTATCTTGGAACGTTTACCAATAGATGGTTTGAAAATAGTGCACATGCCCGAGGATTGTAATATCACAACTGTAAAGTTACAATTGTGACTTCATAGTTCTTTACTATTCTGATTTGACAATCCTCTGTGATTTGACATCAGCCCCATTTTCAACCCATTTATTGGTAAGAATGTATACATATTTGCAAATAACCTTCTTTTTGATTGACTTTTTTGTATGAAATTTCATATAAAAGTAAACCAGACAGTGAGAACCTTCAGTACTTTGTGTGAATGGACAAAGCTAAACTGTCATAGGCTGAATGGAACACATATTATATTTAATTTTATTGTAAAAAACCTGTGAATTGGGAAGTGACATTTTAAAACTTATTTTTAAAAAAGCAAGTAAAATCAGGATTGAATGAGAAACTGATTTTAGAGAGCATTCTGATCTTTGTTCAAGCCCTTTCTTTACCACGTGAACCACATCTTAACCCTCTGTTGGCACCCTCCAGGCCGTGTGGTGTCCACTTTCACAGGAAACCCTTTCTAAACACGAATCTTTGGTTCAGAACAAGCAAAACAACATTAGCAAGCTCATCAAAAGTTGTCATGGCAGACCAAAGCTCATCAGATCCATTCCACACACTTCCCGTAGCTATAAACAAACAACAATCTTGTTTATTTCATCTTCACTTGATTGCATAAGTGTTTATTAAATTTAAAGTGAACCATTCTTCCCATGGTGATGTTTACACGCTTCTCCGCAGCATAATTTCCCACCTTCATGTGTCTATTTTGTGCCCGCACAAACAAAACTGCATCCTTGTGTTGAAAGATGAATGCACAACAGATCACAGAGATGACAGTGGCAGGCCAAAAAATGCATACCGACCTTTACATTTTACATAGCTAGTGATAACTTAATAATACTTTAAGTAACTATTTGCTATATTTAAAATAAATAAATAAATGAATTAATTAATCAATCAATCAATAACAAAATAAATAATCAATAAATCAAATAATATTAATAAATGTGTAGGTCACAGGCCATGCTGTGAACTGGAAGGAAAGATGTAACATGCAACAGAAGTTACAAAGTAATAAAAAATAAAATAATAAAACGACATAAAAAAATATAATATATCAATATCGCATACGGTAGGCTACCTTTTCCATCTTAGCATCTGAGAAAAATGCTTCTTGAGGGAGTCCACAGACAGGCAAAAAGGAGTGACAGAGTTCAAGTAGCTGAAAGTGGAGTAAAGGTTTACCAGTCCGCAATATCAGGATCTCTGTATAAAACTGCCCATATGGGAGGGTGGCACAAATGAAGCCATTGCTCAAGAATAATGCCTGAGAATGACCCAGCTGAGACGTGGGAAAATGTTTTGTATTTAGATGAGACTAAGATAGAGGCTTTGAGGCAAGATACAAAGCACTGTATATTGTATAAACCTAAGACACTCCAGTTCCTCAAAAAAATATCATCTGTATAGTGAAATATGGCATTGACCGCATCATGCTTTGATACTGTCGCCACCACACTTCATTTGCAGAAAGCAATGTTGTAAAAGGGGCAAAATAGTGAGGCAATGCTGAAAAACAACCTGCCTTAGTCCAGCAGTACAAAGACCAAAGCAATACTGAAATGGTTCAGAACTGAAACAATGAATGCTGCTCTACAGTGACCCACTCCTCACTGCAGTGCCATTTATAACAATATTTGAAAACTGTAGTCTATGAGCATCATCCAACCAAACTGAACAACCTTCTGACAATATGCCTTTATTATTGGGAAAAGCTTTTTACCAAATAGAGGGTTCTGTATACAGGGGGTCCTCGGGCTACGACAGTGTTGACATTGAGCGTTTCGAGATTTACGACGCTCACTCCCATTACTAGTTTGGTTGAGCACTGTGGAAGAATACGCAGTATACGCAGAATATGCAGTAACACTGTGTATGAGTGAGGGAGTTAGCATCCACAAGTATGCATAGCTCTGCCATTTTTGTCATTTTGTATATTTATGTCCTTTTCCTTTTTCTGTGGCTTAGTTGTGCTTTTATGTTCTAGATTAGGATTTTACAACTATGTTAGGATAGGTAAGTGACAGTCTAGGGCAAAATTCAGGTTACACTGAGCAGCAGCAGAAGTGAGAGTAGTGTCACATAAAGTGGAACTGAAATGGGCTGAATGAGCAAGAAGTTGTAGTTGTTCAGTAGAGAATAGTGAGTAAAAAGATGGTTGTATCTCCTGTTACATTCAGGTCAGGCAGGAAAGAAGGCCCATCCTGCCCCCTCCAGAAAGTCCTCGACCCTCTTAAAAATGAAGGTTCCCAAGTTCAATAAAGGTTCCTGGTTAACTTATTTCATTAGTGTCAAATCTTTATATTTTTGGATGATTTTTCGTTTACAGATATTATTATCCATTAAAATCTTCCACTAAAAAAGGTTGTTCCATGGCATCACTCCAGAGAACCCTTTCTTGGAAGAAATAAACCTGGTAGACACTACCAAGTACACCTCCACCTCTACTTTACTCCTCCGCTCCCTTCCCCCGCTCTCCTGCCGCTCTCACTGACAGCTGTCTCTGATTAAGGCTGTGAAAAATGGGGCAGTCACGCCAGCCATCTCCCCTGCAGCATTCCTGCAGCATGACTCCGCACTTTCTCCCTAATGACTGTTCTTCTCCTTCTCCTCCTCCTCCTCCTCCTCCTCAGTCGTCTCTCTTGCTCTCTCACTCTCACTTTATCTCTCTTTCCTTTTCTCCTCCACCTTTACCAACTCCCTTAACTTTTATTTCCTCTTACAGTTTTCTCATTTATTTCTTTGGAATTTCTTTTTGTACACCTTCCGGTTACACTACAAGAAAAAAAAAAGAAACAACAGCAGTTTTGGGGCAAAGTTTCATGAAATTGGAGGGCCAAAAAAGAGAAAAGAGTTGCTGAACAGAAATCAGGTCGCAGTGTGGGTTCAGAGAGAGTTGTGGGGTGTCTAAATGTGTGCGTCAGAGTGAGAGAGATATTTGTGGGCTGCATGAATGAGAGTGGGAGGGGGAGTGTGAGATTTGTGGGGTTTCTGAGTCCGTGTGACTAGAAATGTGAGGGCTTTATGGGGGTTTATGA
The DNA here is from genome assembly GCA_037974465.1 of Brachypetersius altus. Lineage (NCBI taxonomy): Eukaryota > Metazoa > Chordata > Actinopteri > Characiformes > Alestidae > Brachypetersius > Brachypetersius altus. The sequence goes on along the minus strand of JBBPDB010000001.1, from coordinate 39,029,078 downwards.
GCCTGAATGAAACAGAAAGACATGCATATGCATGTGGTGTACAGTTGGTGTGTGGGGAGGCAGAAAAAAAATAGAGGGACAAGAGAGAGGAGAGAGACTGAGTAAGGAAGGGAGAAAGGAAGGAAAGAGAGAGAAAAAGAGAAGTCTACAGGATTGAAACTTGCTTCTTTAATCCATAAGTCACCACAGAAACAGTAAACATATGCGGTTTTCTAAACCCATGGAGGAAAAGCTAACCTCAAGCTCTTTCCCCAGCCAACATATTTCAACTTTGCAGCGCAACCATATTTACACCACATTAAAATTATCTCATGATAATTACAACCTGCTAGGAGGACTTTCATTCTTGTGGCTATTTTGCTTCTTGTCCATATTTATTTGTTCAGGGTCTGTTAGAAGACCTCGACAGAGTCCACGCATTTCCCTGTACATGAGGCAATATGTAGAGGGGAGAGCAAAGGCCTCTGTCATCCAGACTCTCCCAGTGGACGACTGCTGATCCATTTCCAGATGTTTCCTGTACTGTCACTCGCTTCTGCTTAAACAAGCAAAAAAGAAGAAGAAAAAAAAGAACTTAGATGAAACTAGAGACACATCCCCTCCAACTTAACAAGCTTATTTTTGACCGTCTCATAATTATTATCACGGACTTGACCCTTTACAGAGTCTTAACAGTACAATAAGTTGTCCTACTCCTGCTGGCAGCAAGTTGGAGTTTTTCTTGGCAATTTTCTCTCGCAGCAAGAATGCAGACTTGCAGATGGGGTGTTGGGTAAGACTGTGAATTATATCTGTGATTGGGCGGTTGAGCGCACAATCAGGCACAGAGCTTACAATTAGCAAAAAGCAGTGCAATTTCACACACTAACTCTTCAATGAAAAGTTCAAGGCCAAAGTCCTTCGTGAAAACAAAAAAAATCTCAATTCCTAATAAGTTTAATGAGGCTTTTCCTGTTGCTTTATCGGGGCTCGTTCACTCAGAATGCATGCGGCTGGAATTTTCTCTTGCAAAGGAATAAATTGGAGAGGGAGGCTAACACTGGTGGGCAGGGGCCCTATCGCGGCCTAGCAGATGCCTTGTGTCAGATTTCATAAACAAGCAAGAGCATTTTCATCCATCATTCCATTAAATTGGATGAGCATGGTGCTTTTAATATGACTGAGAGAGTCTTGTTGAAGCTTAGACATTTCCAGGGACCCCTCATGCTTCCATTTCATCCCTGATAAATTATGAGTCTGTCCATTATAAACACAAGCCCTGCCCTCTATCAGCCAGTCATGCTAGTGGTGTTTTCTCCCCTTATCTCTTCTCGTCAAAACTGCTTAAATGTGAGCTAGAAATGTGCATTTGCTCAGTTCTGGGCTAAATAGAACTACAGAAACTATTATAGCTAACAAATGTAGCTCCAAAAACAGCTAATGAAAAATCAATGGTTTCACACCAGCCTCTCTTCTCACTCTATGCTAAGGGATAGGTATATGAGCTCCTTAGAGAAAAACAGGATAAGGGGAACTGCATTAATAAACTCTAACACTGGATGAGATTCAAGACAAAGCAGGATGATTTCAAAGGAAAACCCTCTCGGTTTAAAATTCTAGCATTTCAATCTATATGGAGGTCATTTATGAGCTTAAGTATGTCTACAACAGTGGAAAAGAACATTGTCTCATGTAAGATCTCCACAGGGCCAACCACAAGAAATGGATTGAGCACAATGAATATTACATACGCATAGACACACACACTTACTGACATGCAAACCACTTAGCAAAAAACATCAAAACAAGAATTTTTCCGCTGTTCTTTTCTGTCAGTGAAGTACATGTGCCACTGTGGGAGGTGAGCAATGATCTAATCAGGCTCTCAGACTTCACCAAACCAATTCTAAATGTCACAGGAGCACAGAAAATCTCCATTCACTGTAAGCATGACTCATTTTAAGAATGGAAGCCCAATCCCACAGTGAACGTCTCTACAGTATGCTTATGTTCACTGTATGGGACTTAGAAGGTCACTTCCACTCAAAACAGCAGACCTTATGATACACTCACTTTCAAAACACTTCTAGTAAACAAAACACATCATAGTCACAAATCACATTCAAAATACAAATGAGCATCACTTTGTACAATGTAATTAATCCACAAGTCTAAGGATATGCCCAACAACCAAGCTGAGATGAACAGTCACATTCTGATGGTTTTCTTGTCTGACTGCTAATGTTTGTTTAAGTATAGTTGAGGAGTTGTTCAGTAATGTAGCCAGTCAGTTGGGAAGCAGCGGGCTGACCTCACTCTGATCTCTTGGTCCCTGGAAACGTCACTGCAGGCCAAGCATATGCAGGCTCACCCCTGATTGTTTTAATTTCAAAATGTTGAATTACTGAGGTCACATATTAAATGTATTAATAGCCTTTCCCCTCTGGTGGATATCATTTTCATCTGGAAACCATTTCATCCACTTTTTCATTATTTCAGAGCCACGTTTGTTGGAAGACTGGACAGCCTGGGTGGTGCTCGAGCACAGAGCCAGGAACGTCAATAAGTGAGCCGTCCAATGTTTGCAAGTACCGATACTGCATTGGGGTCTTCCTCAAGTTTTGTTCCAGGGACCACTGAGAGCAATCATGGAGAAAGTGTGCAGACTCATGAGGGAATAGTCTGAATAGTTAATGAATGGGATCAGAATGAGTATGTGGGTGTAGCAGGAAGTTAGTGCCAGTGGTGGCCAATGTTTGGTGAATGTGTCCTGAAGTGGAATGGATGGGGACGGGGGCTCATAAAACACTGCTTCTGGGAAAGTCATTTATTTTACTGGATTTCACAGAGCGTATAAGCACAAAAGGCAAACAAAATGCAAACCAGTACTATTAAACCAGCACCAAAAGAGTTTCCATACACCACTGTCACACAACAGAGACATAATGTTAGGACACAGAAACGGGCTGACAAAACAGTGTGGGCATGCGAGAGTGGCCTTGAAGAAGTATATAGAGTTGGCTGAAGAGGGAGAGGTTAGGGTCTTTTGTGTGCGTGGGTATGCCAGCAATATCCACAGTGAACACACAGGGTGGAGGGCTTAATTGATTCCAGTTTCCTGTTGGCTAAGAAGCTTTCTCTCTCTCTATGCCATAGCCATACACAAAATACAAAGGAGCACCAAATGAAGCACACCTTAAAAAACAGAGATAAAATCATGTGGGGTTTTTTTGGTTTGTTTTCTGTGTGAATTACACTAAAGAGCAAAAGAACTAAGCTCTGATCCAGAAAAGGTCTGATGTAGCAAATGAAATGATTAGTTCCTTTATGATACCCTGAAGACTCCACACAGCTGCACCTCAGCCCTGCTTAACAGTCAGACCCACAGAGCGTTCTCCAACATCTGCAGGTCTCAAACAACTGAGAGTGAGCACTGAGCACTTTCCATAAACAGAAGTAAGAATGCTCCTCAGATGAGGACAGAAACAGCACAGTTTCATACTTGTTAGCTGAAGGTCTAAGATGGGCCTACTCATCTTTCCCCTGGGTCCTCAGCTAGCCTAGAAAGAATCTGAATGACCTCTGATAAGGAAAGTACAATGTTATCTAAAAAGTGCCAATAAAATATCTAGTTTAGCTATGACTAACACAGGAAATTTCAAAGCACAGCATGTTCTTTGTGGTCATTTCACGTCTCATGGACACTTTCATGAAGATCATTTTCACTTTCCCTCCAACTTTGCATTTAGAAGAATTAAAGAAGGGTCGTTTTCTAGTAGGAAAGCACTCATTTACAGAAAGAAAATGGCATGGACACCACTCTTTTACCAATCAATATTTTAATGTACAAGATTTCATGCATGGATTATGGCCAGTGAAAAACATTCAAAGTCAATTTCTCAGTGTATGACTGGAACCATTTGTGAAATCAAAATCAAAGGTCAACCATTGATCTTTTTTTGGCAGACCAAAGGCACATGAAAGTCTGTTTAAATCCACAGCCTTCCTCACTTTCTGGATGAAAACAGAGAAAAGAGCAATTTACGGCATTGCGGTTGCACAACCTCGGCCCACATACCTTCAGCATTGCACACTGGGCTTCTCTTTCCCATCCTAATCATTAATACGAGAAATGACTAGAGGTATGGCACTGCAACAGGGCAATGAGAGGCATATAAAAACTCGAGGTTCACATAAGAGCACTGAGAGTTGTCTGAGAACTACGTTTTATGTGTTTCTGTTTTTGGCTCGCCAGGCTGGAGACACCTGTAGCTTTATTATGGGGAATATGTATAATTGTGAGTTGAATACACCTCTGTTGACCACATTTCTTCACCACTCACTGAAAAAGCAGTAATCCCTGTGCGCCCACGAATGCATCCTGAAAAACTCTGACACCGCATACGAGCACATATGCGAATGCACACCCTCTCCTGCGGACATAATTGGGACAAATGTGCGAGTGTGAATCAAAAGTACAGGTTTAAGTGCAGAGCTGCTGGGTAAATTGAGGATAACAGTAATTACAGGAGCAGAGAAAAGCATCAAACTGGCACTTTCAGGCAACGAGAGAGAGCAGACATATGGCGAGAGACAATATACGGTACTTGCAAACAACAAAAGTGCAAGGACTCTAAGCTAGTTACAAGTCAAGGACCTTGACTTTAATGACACATTTACTTAATTCTAAGCAGTTAGGTCTCATCTAATCAATCAGAGCCTCTTTCATAAGACACGTCTCACAAATTGTGATAAAAATGGAATCATTTTTGACCACAAGCTTCAACCTCACAAGTCATCATCATTAGTCTGGGAGTTTGTACTGCAACTCAAGAGGCTTCATTCTTGGCCTTGTTTATTGTCCGGCACTGGACACATGGGCTGTGTAACTCAAGTCCAGAGATGGCCACACACAAGAGGTGAAGAGGGGAGGGGTGGCCACAGAATGGAGACAGATGGACTGATCGCAGTTCTCAGAGAGAGAATGGCCTCCACTGTTTCTACATTGGCCACTGCTCGCAATGCTCATTGATTTTGCCAGTGCAGAGTGAAGGGCATGCTAAGATCTCATTTCAGTGGCGCCTGCACCACAGCCATGACACCTGTCTTAGGGTCAGGTCATAGGGACACCTCACCCAGGGGAGGTCCTGGTCCTACATCTCAGGCAAGACAAGACTGATCCTCTCGGGTCAATTAATTCACAGCTACTACTAGTGATTTGAATTTAATTAGGTGGACTTCTAGTTCTGCGCTTTGTGCAATCTTTGCGTCAGATACACCCAGTTTTTTTTGGTTGAGCCACATTTAAAGCAATTGTAAAATACCTGATATATTCACATATGGCCACATACATCAAATATTTCTGTACTAATACACAAAGTTACAAAAAAATTACATAACTTTCATTTGGCAGATGCTTTTAATCAAAGCGACTTACAATACGACAAGAGGAGAGTACATAAGAGTACTTATTGGGCTGTAAATGGAATAATCTTACTGTCATTTAAAATGTGAAAGAAATATTTGCTACAATTAATAACAGTACCCTTAACATCAAAGTAACACATGGCATTGGCTTTTTGCATTTGAATGTCTGACTGGAGACGGTCATGAATGTGTTTGTTTTTGATGACCTGGATATAAGGATGGACCATGCTGTGGTCATTTGGCAGATTCCACCCTTCCTCTTGGTCAGCAGTGTAGGAAACCTGGTCAGGGAGGAAACTGACCTGACAATTCACACGCAAAACTCTAACGGCAGACTCCCCAGCGTCAGCACATTCTATTTCGATAACTATGCTCATCGCTTCCTTTGTTTCCCATCATTAAACCTTGACACATTTTTCCTCCCTTGGGGTGGGGGGCCGTTGCCCTACATTAAATATAACATCAGCTGTGGTGTCCAATCTATCTCTGAGTTTTAAAAAAAGGGAAGAAAAAAAAAAATCAAGATTATGATCCCGAACGAATAACTAAACAATGGAAATTGTGGCATGTTTTACTCTCTTGATATTAAAATAAACTATTTTAAATTATTGAGCACAAAACCCTCTGCGCTCTCACTCTATATACACCACTAAGCACATTCTAAGTAGCTGGCATAACAAACCACACTTGTTTGTGTGTTCTCTTCAATTAAAGACATCTTTTTAACATTACTTTCAACAGAAAGCCCCTGGGTCTTTCAGCAAACACAACTCACGGTTCAGCTGAGGCCCTTATATAAAAAGGGACAAGGGGCAAAAACCAGTTGTACAGAAGAGTTTCATGGGAAGAGCAAGACTGGAGAGGGCGGGTGGTGCACCACTAACAATGCTGTGGTCAAGCTTTTATGGTCAATTAATTTCTTCTCATTTTAATTTTCCTCCCTCTGAATAAGCTTGGCTTGAGCAGCTCAAAACAGACAGAAGGAACAAAATCACAGAGCACACACTGTGATCTACAGCAATGTAAACACTAAAAGCATGAAAATATCATAACCTCCTCTCATTTCATTATGGGAGGGTGGTGAAAGTGAACTAGCCTAAAATTACATAAATCTGATTTTCAATAAAACAATCCAAAAAGTTGCAATAAATTTTAAAAAATACATTTCTTTGCCCTGGAGGGTCAAACAATGTTCCATTCTAAACATACAAACTTGATGGGATAATCCCAGAATCCATTTGACTGAGTTCCATATGGCTCTGCAAATATAAAACAGACTTAATAACTGTTGCACAGTCAAGAGACATGAAAGCATGGTAATGTGTAATGGTAACCATTGCTTTGGTGGACTTGTCCACTCCCTCTACAGGTCAGTAGCCTGTACTGCAAAAGTGTCTCTAAAAAGAGTCGCAGGGAAGAATATTTCGTCTGTGTTAACCGCACTGTTTTTGTACAGCATAAATGCTGGAATGTGACTCGTTATTACTTTTTTAAAATACTTGTTATTGACTTGTTATTGATTTTTTGACTTGTTATTGATTTTTAAAAATACTATCTATACTATACTATACTATACTATCTTCAGAATGTGAATAGTACAAAGAAAAGTCTGAGAAGTGGCTTTAGGACCATGAATTGGGAGAAAACCCACAAAACAAGATTTTATAGTGCCTTTGACGATGTGTTTTAACTAATTGCAGTTGACAAGTGACTGTTGCACATATCTTCTCAGCCTCTGAATTTTTCAGTCAACCGTTCTTCTTGGGATTATGGGTAATAATTTCATTACCAAGCTGAAGACCCTTTGAAGCGCAGACATGATTTGCATTGCTCCTTGCAGTCTACAGCCCCATCTCTTAAACACCCCAGGGGGAGATTACTCCGTGTGGTTGAAACTTGTAAAACTTCTTTTATGTGGAAAAAACCACACACCTTCCTTCTTGCAGTCTCTAAACAGTGTGAACAGATGCCAAGTCCCACGAGGAGAAAACACCAAGCAAGGGCTAGACGAGTGTTCAGGTAAGTTGCTTATGCTTCAGCTTCTCATAATTGGCACTTTATTTACAATTTATGCAAAGTGCAGCACACAAAAGCCCAATGTGAAGCCTTCCACCTCTAGCAGAAGTTGAAAGAGGGGAATGTTTTGACTCCTCCCACCCCCCCAAACACACACACACACACACACACACACCCACTCACCCACGCACACACCCTGGAGTGTTGTAATAAACGTCGTTTGTAAATCTTCCCCCTTTGCTATTCCCTCCTCAAACTTTTTTTGTAAACAACTTCTTTTTCTTCTTCCTAGCTCTGCTTTCGTCCTCTACTAATCATCCAAAGAATGACACCGCACATATGTATGGCGAGCAGCTGCACAGTCATGGAACAGGAGGAGGAAGACTTGTGCTGGCGACAATGGTTACAGAGTTATTTCCAAAACGACTTTATGGTTCTTACTGTTTTCTATAAGCAGAATGACTATGAGCACATCATGAGGTCCCTCAGGTCTTGAATTTCTTTTACAGTCACAAACACATTCTGAAATCCTGGCCCTCTAAAGCAACTTGTAATTGGGCCTTGAAATTTCCTGTAAAGCAGTATGAACAATCATTTTATCTCTGATTAAACACCTACAACGCTTAAGTCATGTTTGGGAACCCTAGATATCACAGCATGGCACACAATGACATTTAATCTGCTCTAAGGAGATCTGACCGATGCTGTACTGTTGTTTACCAGGCCACACTCTTTGCGGAGGGGTAATTCGCCAGGAGCACCGGAAAGTTTCGGGCCAACAATTAAAAGCGGAGTGCATTAATTACACAGCGGATATATAGCTGTAGCCTAAAGATACAACTAGGGGTTGAGTCTCAAGTATAATTATTTGAATGTTGACCCGTTTTGTTTTTGGAGTACTTTTTAAATAGGCATGTCATGGAATGTACATCCACAAAAGGTGCTAGCACTTTTGAAATGATTTTGTCCTACGTCAGTCAAAAAAAAAGGAAGCAAACAAAACAACCAGAAAAACACTTGTTGCCCAGGTGTGCTTGATTCATTCACAGAAGTTAACTGCAACATGTTACTTATTAAATCAAGCAAATAGCTGTCAAGCTGAATAAAGTTAGGTCAAAAAAGGCCCAAAACGGAATACATTCACGTTAATTCTTATAGAATGGAAAGACATACTGCAGTTGTGGGTTTATCAGAGCTCATTTGAAGTTTGTTGCATGCATGCATGAAGCCTCAGCCACAGAAATAACTATTCACTCTTTTCAAGCCGCATTCATAAGTTCTGAGTTAAAAAGTGAAGGGGAAAACTTGCTTGACAATGAAGTATCTGCAGCAGATACTATTCACTCTTTTCAAACTAGGTTTGAGTGAAAGAGGGGAAGAAACTTCATAAGGGAGAAAGTTAAAACAAGAAAGGCCCAAAAGATAAACATTCGTGTTGATTCCCATAGAATAAAAGGAAACACTCTCGGTCTGTGTTTATCAGTTGTTGCATGCACGTATGAAGTCTCACAGCACCAGCAGCAGTAACTAGTCACCCTTTTCAAGCAGCATGCAGAAGTCCGGGTGCTGCAAGTACTTTTAAAGAGGGAGGGAAAACTTGGGGGGGAAAGAAACGCCCTAAACTACTGACGCTATCGTGGCTCCTCCTGCGTGGTTTTATAAAGGAAATGTTCAGCAGGACGCAGGCAGGGTAAGAGGGGGTTCTCTGTGAGGGGAAAAAAGGAAAAGAAAAAAGAAAGACAAAGTTCACATAAGAACCCGTTTTGTTGAAACGTATTATTTTTTCGCGCCTTTTCGTTGTTTCTTTGCTCCTCTCCAAGATGACTACGGCTGTAGTGCCGCCTCTTTTTGACTTCAGCGAAGTTATCAACAACAACAACAAGGTAGGGGAAAGTTTTGGATTGCTGTTTGCAGTTAGCACCGTTAGCTTCGACCTGGTGTTGTGGAATTTGAAGGATCTGGGGCGGTCTGGGTGACATAAAGAGTTTTAAAAATGGTTGTGTCGGTGGGAGAAAATACTGACCTTGCTTTCTTTGAGTGGCTGTGGGGTTGTTTGGCTGTAACAGGTAGTCAAAATGGGCGTTTGTGCTAGTTGAGGCAGACCGAGATTTGTTGGGCCCCACTGCAGGCGAGGAGCTCGAGAGCTTCACGTGCTCGCCCCGAGAGACCGAACAAATCAGTCTCGAGCAGTCCAAACAAACGTTCACTCTCCATTAACTGGGGATATAACTTTGTACTCAGAAAAGATCTGGATCCTTATCTATATCTCCTCACAGCTGAACAAGGAAAATGATTCGTCTTGTGAAACTCTCTTAGGTCCCTGCATTAACTGTTTAACCCTTTGGAGTGCTTATTTTCTGTTTGAAAACGGGCTGGTTCAGTTACAGATCTCTAACTTAAACTCAGGTGGTATGTACGTTAAGTAATATGGGTTCTAATGAAGTTGGGAGACTTGTCCATGCCGAGGTAAATAAGTTTCTGAAACATGTTAATGCCCACTGCAGTGATTTGGCATGTGATTTTGACTGCTAGTCAGTAAACATGGTACCTGTCTGGGGAACTTATTCCAAACTTACTATTACACCCTGACGTTAAAGTTTTAGTACATTTTTCTTATGTCATCGAGATTTTGTTGGATTTTAACATTATTTTGCCAAATGACACCTACATGAGCAGTTTGTTAATAACACTGTGAAATAAAGTGGAACACTATTAGATATGGCTTGCTATAGAATGGCGAGGATGCTTACAAATGGCCCAGTTGGATGTTATGTTATGTTAGTAGCACAGATCCTTGTTGGTGGTGGTTGTTCCACATCGGCCAGTTGGGCTCTGTCACCCTCCTGCCTTCCATTTACTCAAGCGGCCATGCATTCCTGTACTGGGCAACCTGCCAGACCAGCTGTTCTATAGGCCTGCATTTCTTTATTGGTTTAAAATTTAGCCAAACGTTGTACACAGAACGAGGTATAACTGAGTCTGGGTTACTGTTTTATACATGGGTCATCTAAGATGCCCAACTAAGTCAGTGTTTAAATTTGCATGATATTATGTTAGGTAATGGTCTCATTGGTTAGAATTCACTGATTCTGACTCTCACCATCAACATTTCATTGTTTCTCTTTGCTTTGCAGAACAACAAAATGCTGAATTACAATAAAAATATACTTGGTGCTCCTCACACCATGTCTGTGCCCTGTACTGGAGCAAATCTGCCCATCTCCAACCCCACCGGGAGCCTGCTGGACAGGAAGGCCGTGGGGACACCTTCTGTTGGCGGGGTTTACCAACGACGGCACTCGGTCACTTTGCCCAGCAGCAAGCTCAACCAGAACCAGTTCCTGAACAGTGGCAAGCCAGACTCAGTCCTGCTGGGCACAGGAATGGGTAGCACCAGCGGCAGCAACAAAGAAAACCGGCTCAGAGACCGCTCTTTCTCAGAAACTGGGGACCGTCTGCTGCAGAAGTGTACAGGCCCTGGTGGCCCCGGCAGCAACCAGGTCAACTCTAGCCGCTACAAAACAGAGCTTTGTAGGCCCTTTGAGGAGAACGGTGCCTGCAAGTATGGCGACAAGTGCCAGTTTGCCCATGGCATCCACGAGCTGCGCAGCCTCAGCCGCCATCCCAAATACAAGACTGAGCTCTGCAGAACCTTCCACACCATTGGCTTCTGCCCTTACGGTCCCCGCTGCCACTTCATTCACAATGCTGAAGAGCGCCGTGGGCCCCCTCCTGCCCCATCCCCTCTCTCCACTTCCAATAAGCTGGAGAGACCACGTCTGCAGCACAGCTACAGTTTTGCTGGGTTCCCCAGCTCCGGAGGCCTGAGAGACAGCCCCACCTCCGTCACGCCTCCCCCAATGTTCTCCCCGGACGAGCTGTCGGAATGGCCCAGCAGCAACCCCTTCACATACTCCAGCCAGGAGCTGGCTAATCTCTTTTGCCCCAGCTTGGGAAGTGGACCTTCGTCTGGTCCTGATCCCACCGCCCAGGCACCATCGTCTCCATCTACAACTCCTTACTACTTCAGGCCCATGTCGGAGTCTCCTCACCTCTTTGAGTCTCCGTCCAGCCAGCCAGACTCCCTGTCCGACCAGGAGGGCTACCAGAGCAGCTCGGGTGGCAGCCTGAGTGGTTCCGAATCGCCCGTCCTTGACACCACACGCCGACTGCCCATATTCAGCAGGCTCTCCATCTCTGATGACTAGGGTGCTCAGAGCCAGATTCCTCCATTGCACGCAGTAGTAGTGGCCAGAAAGCATGAGGGACAAGTTCTCCCTCTTTCTCCTGCCTACTCTTTAGCCTTCTAGAGGCGGTAGACTTCCCTTGTTCTATCACTTAGGCTTTAAAAAAAAAAAAACACACACACAAAAAACAACAAAAATGATGCAGTGAAATTAAGGGAACTCCTTTTGAATTTTCAATTAACCACAACAAGCAAAAACTCCCTCTTTGGCTTGAAAGCCTGTTTGCTGCCTTGGCCTCAGCCTCGTCTCATAGATGCCCTCCCATGACATGAGTGACTGTGCCAAAACAACTAGCAGGGAGTAGATTGATGAAAGGTAAGAGACTTGTGCCAGGTACTACTGCTTCAGTAGTGCATAGCAGAGCCACAGGTGGCCTGTTGAGGGGATAGTTCTATTGCTGAGGACCCTTTCCCCCAATATAGCAACACTCTAGACAAGGACACTCTCGTAACCAGCTGAATGAGTTTGCTAGAGTCACACTTAGATCATTCACAGCAGTCTGAATGCAGACCAGTGTAAAGAAAAAAGGAAATAAAAGTGCCTGGGGTCTAATCAAGCAAGTGTTGAGGTGAAAGGACTACTGTATCGTCTTTTGTTTTCTCAGTAGTTTCTTGCAGCTTGGTATAGTAGCTCTTGCTCTGAGCATGTTTCCTCCCTCCTGTAAGATGGCAGACAACATAAGCCTGTAGGAAGGACTTATTGTGAGGTTGGAAATGGGAGTTATAGAATTTATTTGGCACGTTCTGTTAGTTTCCCTTTTTTTTTTCTTTTCTTTTTTTTTCAGATCACGTGCTACCTGCTTTGGCTTTCTCACAAAACCCAGATTGGGTGCCTCCACTCAATAATGAACAATTTTTGCTGTCCCCCACCCCAGTTTCCCCATTGTGGCTGGTCACTTGGTGTCTGTTGGGAAGGGAATGCCTAACTAGTTATTAAACTTTAAAGACTGACTTTCTACCCCCACCTTCCAATCAGCAGAGGGGAATTCCAGCATTCCCAAGGTGCAGCTGAACTTCCTGCAACTTCACTTTAGATCTCCAAGCTAATTTGCTTTTCCATAGAATCTGCTCAGAAGAGCACTTTGTAATTTCATCACATCCTTCCACCTCTTTCGTTTGACTTATTGTCATTGTTTATTATGGTTATATTATTATTATTGTTGTTTGGAAAAGAAAACTTTCAAGACAGAAGGTTTTGCTTGTCACTGCTTATTTAACTTATCAAACATATTTATTGGTGATCATATGCATTTTTTTGTTAATTTTGTTTGTATTTATCTTGATAATGAAACGATAGAATATATTTTCTTTTATGTTAAATTATGATCTTCTGTATTAATCTTAAGATTGTGAAGACTTGTCAACTTTCTTTTTTTTCACAGTTTAATATATTGTACTACAATTTCTTGTTTGCAACTACACTTTGATAAAAATGAAGCTTAATTTAAAGCAAAAACAAAAAATCCTCTGCGTTTTTGATTATTTATTGTAGATTTTTCATTCTTTTTTTTTTTTTTCTTCTCCCAAATATTGGACTGCAAAACCATTAGGCCTATTGTTTCCTTGATTTAGATATTTGGACTCACTAGAAAGCTTGACATCAGTACATTCATCTTTATTTCTTTAGTCAGTCTTCAGTTGTCATACCCCTTTTGTTTGAGTCGAGGCAAGTTTAGTCCTCACATGTAGCATTTCCCCTCCCTTTTAGTACCGTAGATGGTAGCGGAAGATACAGCACCAGTTTGTAATACTGAACTGTATACTGTGAGCACTAGATATCTTGGTGTCAGAATATCTCAAGGGGACACATTCATCAGAACGTTATGAGAGACAGAAGAGAGTTTTAATTCAAGTTGGACTTTTGTGGCCTTAAAGCTTCTGCTTCCATTTTGAGTACCACCTGAAGTGCATTTTATTGTTCCATTTGTGTTCATTGAGATGATTGTGATTGTGATATCAATGCAAGTTACAAAACTTCAGTGTTAAAAAGCAGTTCTTCCAGTTACATGTGTAAATTAGGTGAATTGCAGGCAATAACTGTGACCAAACGGGTTGAAGAACAGGTGTCCTTACTTTTGTTTCGAATTGGTTTTTTGGAACACTTCTTCCAGCCCAAATGTACAAGTAAAGTGCCTCTTTTTATACATTCCATTGAGCTTATGCTCCCTGCTTTGAATAATAATGCAGAAGATGACAAAATCTCTTGATAGATACTCCTTGTTTCCTAAATTGATGGAATGGATTTGCTTAACAAGATAGACACAAAGAAAGTATCTAGCTTAAACTGTTGAATGTATTTTTTTAAACAGCTTTTGCTGTTCACTACAGTAATTTCTATGTGAGTTTATATAAAATTGATTTGCTTTGTTATGACTGATTACAGTTAAAACCAATAAACCCCATATTTTTCAAAAAACTAGTCTGGAGTATTGTTTGTTTTTTGAAGTGGTTGGGTTGTGTGGACATCAGAATGGGTGAGTGTGAGAGGATGTGCGCCTTACTGGCAAATACTATAAAAATGATCGGCTAAATAACTCTAATAATAGTGAAAAAGCAAGTGCTGGTAACTGCTGTCATAACAGGCCTTAATCTGGCCATTCTGGCTTTCCTAGTCATTTCTGAAATGATTGGGCAGCAAAAATGTTGAACCCTGATATACAACAAATGATCAAACACCAGTTTGTGTTTGTGGAGATGAGGGAGTTGCAACGAGAAGCCTTATCATTGGTAGTTTGGAGAGGATTGGTGGCGTATTGACTGGATCAAACTTCGAGTTTGATTACACCGAGGGGTTAGTGGGAAATGTCCCTGGGTTCTTCTGAACAGCTGATTAATTCATCAGAATTCCAGCCTAGTCCCAGAGCATCCACGTATGGAGAATCCATCTGTCAGAAAACTGTCAGAATTGACATAACTCTGAAATCCCGAGGGCCACCACGTGATTGTGTATGCTCTTGACCTTCTTACTCATGCAGTATTAAACTCTAGCCTATAGCAGTTTATATAACCCCATCAGTCACCTGAACATCACTTTTTGCACACCCAAACAATATGACCGCTGATGATATTCACGTATGGCTGGTAATTCTGAAAGTCGAGTATATAAACTGAATAACAGTTCCACTGTTTTTTTTTTAGGCCAAACCACTCAGAAATAGACCGAAAAGTTGGTCACAGTTTCAGCAGGCCTAGTCTTCATCTGGAGTTGGAGAAGTCTATGAATGAAAAATGTTAGTGTTATGACAAAAAACAAAACAAGGAACAAAAAAGTGCCAACAGCGTTAAATGTGGCACCGTGCGTCTTTCAGGTGAGTGGCGGGGGAAGAGTTAGCTACCACATTTTCCGGACTATGTACTCTTTCTTTTGGAGCACATGCCTCATGCGTGATATGAAACAAAGAGCTGTTTCCTGTTTATGAGGTGCATGCTAAGTGTATGTAGAAGCTACACTGATACGCACACATTACAGAAGTGCTGCAGGATGTGGCTTTACACTGAAGGTGAAGGGTGGTGGAAGAGGGTGTGTGTGTGTGTGTGTGTGGTTCTTTATATAGGCAAACTTGCATAGCAAAACCTCCAGAACATGGTTTTCCATCACCTGCAAAATGGAAATTAGACAGATGCTGAGAACACCATTGTATGCTAATTATGTACAGCAATAACCCCAGTCACAGTTAACAATCTGTTCTCTGTACCACACAGTTGGATTGAGCAATGCTAATACACATGTTAGACTTTGTAATTCCTGTATCAGAGTGTGCTGGACTTCTCTGTTTGAGAAGGATAAAAGCAAACAGTTTAAATTTGCTATTTCTGCTCTTTCTGTGCTTGCATGTGCAGGCATATGATTGGCTGGCATGGGTGTTCTATGTGGATTGGGCAGGTTTTGGTCTTCCTCTAAAACAAAATACTGGAGACACATTATATAATTTGGTCTTATGCTACACTCATTTTAGATATTTTTACAATTAGCTGGCACATTTAATCAAGCATTGAAGCATTGTGAAAATGTCTTGCCGTCACTAGGGAGTGTATTTTGGGAGGACTGCTATGATGGAACAAGTCTAGGATCAAATGTGAACTTTTGACTGCTGTATGCATTTAAAAAAGTGGTTAACAAATAATAGCTCACATACAAAACAATCCATTGGTACACATCCTCCCAGACAGTTTAAGATTACAAAACAGGAAGACCTGTTGACAAAGTGGAACAGAACATGTTGATGCCTTTTATCATATATCTCAGTTAAGATCTGGAGCACCATGCCATTACAACAGCTATAGCATGTGCAGTGATAAACTAGCATTCAGTGAAATGTACTGGTCAAGCCTGAGTTTAATTTGGCTCCGAGGACTTGTGTTGATAGAATATGTCTGGTAGCCAGTCTAGTCGTTAATAAACCTTTCCACAGTGCTGTGAACTTCTCTCAGATTGGCGGCGGTTCATCTCACACATTGGCCGTGGAGCCATGTAATGACTTTCCTTGTCGTTCACATTAACCTTAGTCTTCTGGCAGTCATCTTATCACATGCTCTTTTTGTTTTACAGCTGAAAAGGAACCAATGAGGGGCGAGGGGGTACTGAGGGTTGAAGAGAGTTCGAAGTATGTGTGGTTTCAAGTATGTGTGGTTTGGGAAATGGCAGCTTATATCTTCTCCCAAATGCAGAGCAGTATCAGCAGTGCTGCTCCGGCCATGTACTAGCTGCTGATGATATCAGATAGGAGTTTAAGAAGAGTCAGAGCCAGCAGAGAGGTTTCATTCTATCACAGCTGTAATCTGCAGCCCTGTGCACTGTGCTTGGCTAGGAGTAAAGTACAGGCCTTTCTTACAGCCACAGTAAGAGTCTCACCCTCGCCAATACTGCATTTGAAGACATCTAAAAGTGGAGCATGTGGAAGGCCATACATAGGATTAAGTACAGCAGCAAACAACATTCATGCATGATCTACTGTTTAACTGCAGTTCCCAAACCTGATCCACAGAAAGATAATATTTTTACAACATGACTCATCACTTAGCTTCCTTCAGCCCTGATGTCTATTTATCTCCCTCTTATTCGTCATGTTATCATTTGAGATAACTTTTTTTTTTCGGATGGACCTGAACAGAATTCTAAGATATACTTACCAAACAGGATATGCCCGTTTTGCTGTATGTCATACAGCAATCATATCATATAGTGCCTTTTAAATGAATGCTAGTGGGCAGAGTAGCATGCATTGAGAGTACATATTTTGAGTAAATAAGAATATTGAATTGTAAAGTATGTGGGGTATTTGTTGCATTGACTCTGGTTATGCCACTGAATCCAAACGTAATAGTTTATGTTCCAGACGTCAATGCGAATACAAAAAGCGTAAAAACGCAAATAGTAGGCTGCAGGCTGAGAGGTTAAACATCTCGACCTGTCTGCCTCCACTACGTTGGCTTTGACATTTGAGGGATGTGAAAATGGCATTGTGATGTTCTCACACACACACTTTGGTATTAGTATATTTGTGAGGACATTCTATTGACTGATATATGATTACAGTGAAGTAAAACTACACAGACACTGACCCTTATCCCAACTGTTCTGCCCTTTTAGTTTTTCCAGTAGGTTGTTTCCTTGTGAGGATTGGCAATCTGTTCTCACTTTCACAGTTTTTCCAAAAACTTATGAGCGCATTTGGTCCCCACAAAGAGATGAATGAAAGCTACCCCACACACACATAGACACATTTGCAGAGACCTATAAGCTGCCTCTCACTTTCAAGCACATCCTGCTTCACACCTCCCTCAGAACCTGTGCTGAGCCACATGAAACGCGTACCCGTTGACACAACAACACCTGCCCTTGATTTTGTTCACATCATAACTAACGCAAACTTAACTCTTGCATACTGCCGAAGCATAGAAGTAGACCTCTTCCCATAGATGTTGACACATATAGTGTGCTCACCTCATGCCGTCACAGCGTGCTTACACTGGGCATGAGCTGGCAGATAACCTTGCCTGTTCACTGAATACATGTGCGTGTGTGTGCGTGTGTGTGTGTGTGTGTGTGTGTGTGGGTGTGTGTGTGGAAAGAGGTTGTACTTCAGCTTTTGTGTTAGGCCAAGTCTGTAATGTAATATGGCAAACACCTCTTGATCCAACAAGAATCTGGAACTCTGCTCTGGCTCTATCAGCACATTCCAAAGATACCTGTATAAATTAGCCATTACAAACAAAAAAAACCCTTTTAATCTTCTTAACAAATGCAAGGCAACAATATAAAGTAGATCCTGAGGTTTTCTTTCTTCAGGTTTTGGAACCGACTTCTAGTGCTTATTTCTCGCCCTTTGGTTTCACGCTTGCATCTGTTTCCTGCAGGCAGTCAAGCAGCACAGCAGTCTCCATTCTCTCAGGCCTCAACATGTCACACACTCCCCACACGCTCCCTGTAGGCCAACGAGCTGCTTATCTTCAGGATAAACCATAAGTAAATGCCAAAGATAAATAGGGCTCATTGCTCTGTGCCCTCCCCCCTTTTCACTCACACAAGCATTCACAAGCACAGCCACACGTAGCATTGTCCTTATCCACGGTGGGACCTTGAGTGTGCACTAAGAAATGCTGCCATGCTTCAACAACCTCCTTTTTTCTCGAAGTAACCTCAGATAACAGGTGTAATCATAGACAGAAAAGGGCTGAAAAACAAACAGCAGGTTTATCTTCTGACTGGTTCCAAAATGACTCACCTGTCTGCTGATAATACTGGTGAACGACTGATTGCAGGCCACATTTTGAGCTAGTGAACAGGAGCCATCATGAACATAATATGCATATAAAAGCTCCATGGCTTTTGCTTGAAGAACTTGCTTGAAGGGATTCTCTCCTGAGTTTCAAAACATTATCAGCTGACAAGATCCTAACGAGTGATAACATGTCTGAGAAAGCAAAGATGGAGTGTGTTGGTGTGCACAAACACACATACACACACGCATGCACATATGCACACAGAGCCTGTCATCAGTAAACTTTCAACCGACAATGGAGTTTCCAGCCAGTGTAAAACCTGAGGCTCTGAGCAGGGAGGGAACAACTCCAGAGAATGTGTTTGTAAATCTCCCCGCAGATTCTCTGAGGCTATGTTCCATCAAGATTAAGGCCTAAAACCAGTCAGGCCTGCTCCTGCCACCCATCCCCTTTCCCTCAGGGTTTCTAACCTGCACAGACATGGCATACATGTACACATGCAGGCACCCACACTCACACGCACACACACACGCACGCACGCACACACACACACACACACACACACACACACAGACACACACACACACACACACACACACACAAACAGACACTCACACACACAGACACACACAAACAGACAGACAGACAGACACACACACACACAGACACACTCAGACACAGACACACACTTTGTCAGGATTATATACTTTAATTCTTAATATTAGTCACTGTGCAGTGAAGTTCAGAGTGTGTTTTGTTTCAGAAAACTCTGTAATCTCTCTCTATTTTTTAATTAGTGTGTGTTTAATTTGTTATTTCATTCATTTTTTAACATTTATTTTTATTAATTGATTCATTATAAAAAAAAAACATTGTGTGAAAATTGTATTATGCACTAAACAACAGAAGTGGTCCAAACTGTTGTGAAATTCAGTATTCGTACATTAGCATTCATTAAAATGTAGGTAAATATTGAGAACTGTTTTGGACATTTAAGGGTGTGTGCTGACGCTAACCTCTGTTACTATAAAGAAAGGTTTTCTTTTCCGCATTCTGGACCGTTTTGCTAGACAGCCTTTTTCTCAATTCTTCAAGATATTTCTGACACACACACACTCACACACGCACACACACACACACACACACACACACACACACACACACACACTTGCACACATATGCACAAACACAAAAAACACCCACAACCTTGGCCACACAGCTACAGTGTACACATAACACCACACAGCGTTCACATACACTGACA
>JBBPDB010000001.1:38987889-39009100 GCA_037974465.1 Brachypetersius altus | reverse complement strand
ACACACACACACACGCACACACACACACACACACACACACACACACACACACACACACACACACACACACACACACTTGCACACATATGCACAAACACAAAAAACACTCACAACCTTGGCCACACAGCTACAGTGTACACATAAAGCCACACAGCGTTCACATGCACTGACAAAAGTGTGATGTGTGTCATGGCCCCTTGCGCAAGTTCAGAAATATCAGTGAGAGGATGTGGGTGCCCTGATAAAGGTCACTGCATCAGAAGTGCATTTTCCATATTTTTCATTGTGACAGTTTGACCAGAAGGACCAAAAAGGACAGTTAACTATTTACTTTGCTGAAGCACTGCATCTCTCTGCAGGTTATACTGCTGGACTGGCAGTTTCAGAATAACCGGCTACTCAAGAGAGGCCAAAGGTGTAAGCTCAGGTAACCTTTAAGCGCTCTCTGAATCATAACACAAACACACGCCCCTGACCTTTTGACCCACAAAGCAGAGACTACCACACACACACACACACACACACACACACACACACACCTTGACCTCAACTGCTAGCTGTTAAATACGGAGGAGGAGTTCTGGAGTGTGAAGAGCTTATAACATGCAGAACACAGGCCTCCTCCTAAATATTCTGCTTATCTGAGCTCGATTAAGATTCTTACTAAGCGTACAACATGAGTTTTTTCACAAAATTTCTCACCTAGCCAAATAACTTTAGTCCAAAACGAAGCTCGTCCAACAGGGACATTCCTTTTGTACCATTCTTAATTTTGGCTCATTCAGCTAAACTAAGAAATCATGCATTATGAAACATCCCCCAGGTTTCAGTTGTACTCTAGTTAGAGAACAAAATTACACCCTTAAAAACAGGTGCCAAAGGGCTTTTTTGGAATGATCCCACAGAAGAGCGACTTTTGTTTCCTTGAGAAGCATGAGTGTGAACAACCATTTAAAAGTTCAAACCTACACGTAATGTATGTGCTCTGTATTAATGAGTCCACATCTCAGCCCTGGAGGCGTTCCAGACCTGTGTATTTTAATGCCATTCTCTGCAGTTACACACACATTTCTTGGAAAGTCTTGTGAATTAGTTTCGTAGTTGGATGAGGTGTAGTGGGAGCATGGGAATCTACCCTTACTGTTCAAATCAAACCTGATCCATTTCTGTTGTTTCTTTATACCAGCTGCCCTTTTCATTGCGTGAAAAATTTGAATGATTGAACCAATAGAAGTCCAGAGCAGCAAAATAGCAGTTTTTTTTCTTTGAAAATGTTTCTTTCTTATTTTGGAGGCACACAATTGTGTTTTTAAGTGGGTAGTCTGGATTTAAACACATCATAGTTAATAAGCACGGTCATCTTTTACCCTGCCAAAGAAACAAATGTATTTTCCTAATAACGCAACACAGCTGCAGCTACAAAGTAATGAACTTCTTAGCCATTTAGGCTAAACAATGTACTTTAAGGACAAAGTGGTCTGTTCCCATGGACAGGAGGTCCAGGAGCATTGCTGGATGCCAGACAGAACAGCACGAGGAGCCCAGAGGAAGAGCTGCACAATGAAACTCAGAGGAGAGCTCGATAAATCACAGGCTAACTGATCCACCACCTGTATGTGTGCGCACATGTGTCCACCCTTTTCCCAGAAACATTCGCCTAACTGCTCTGAGACACACAGACTGGGGATGAAGACTGTAAATTGGTCTTCTCCAGCTTATTCCTTTTTACCTTAAGGAAATGTATGTAGGCCTACTCAGATCCCCAGTCTGAAAACTACATTAGTACAAATTAGTTTCATAGCAGTTAATGAATAATTTGTACTTCATAGTATGATACTAAATTCTACACATGTAGGTTAACCAAATACTTGAATAAATGATTATTGTTGTTGTTATGGTTGTTATTATTATTAGAAACTGCGAACCACAAAAAACGTCCGTGCAATACTTCTGGGGAATAATTCACTGTGAAATACCAACATTTTTTACTTTCATGGTCAATTGTGAATGCTGCTAACCGTACTTCTCTTGTTTTTATATACAGTAGTTTTCTTGTTTTGTAATTCACAAAGTTTATTATATACTATATTTTTTATTTATTATAATTGTTCTTAAACTTTCTGCTCTCTTTTACTTGCACTGAATGGGACTGCACACAATTTCGTTGCTCTTAAAGCACAATGATAATAAAGATTTCTATTCTATTCTGTACAGGGAATAGGCCACAGATTAGGCCACAGATCTGTTCTTTCAACAGTCGAAACACAACCTAGTCTAAGTCACTTACCAGTCCTAACATAGTTGTAAAATCATAAAGACTCAACTAAGCCACAGAAAAAGGAGAAGGAAAACTTAGTGCGCAAGTATGAGGCTAACAGTGTAAGCTGATTGGGAGAGGGAGTGTAAACTCAGAATGTGATAACTCATGGACGGCCTGTATATGCATCCTTAGAAACATATAAAAATGAATCATAGGACTTAATACAGCACATTGACATTAGCCATTAACATTACTTATGTTGAAGTCTAAATACACAGTTCAGCACAACATTAAAACCTCTAACAGGTGAAAAGAGTCATGATTATCTGATTATCTCATTACTATATAATCTGTTAGAAGAAGGGAGATAGGGCAGTGTTCTGCTGGGAAAACCTGGGTCTTCACATTCATGTGAATTTTACTTTGACATGTACCACCAACCTCAACAAGTACATCCCCTCCATTGCAACAATATTCCCTAACAGCAGTGGCTACTTTCAGTAGAAGAATATGCTCAGCCAGACTAGAAAATTTGCTCAGAAATGGTTTGAGGAACATAAGCAAAAGTTCAAGGTTTAGACACGGCCTCCACCTTTCCCTGAACAACTAGTCTGATGTGTCTTAAATGATGTGTCTCATTTCATTTAATTTGTTTTTTCCTACTCCCACCATCATGTATGTGACCCATACACATGTCTTATTATTTACAGTAAAGTTGTTAATCTAGTGCAGGTGTGCCGACATCTTCCTGAAAGTTGATACTTTCCATAATCCATAACGGCTTTGACTGGAATAGCGGGTTATAATGAGTTATGGTGAGCTCCTGGTTTTGTCGCTTTGCCAGTAAGAGGCAGGTCTGTAGGGGATAAGTGTGCCAGGTTTGAAGAGGGAGTAGCGGGGGGAATAGTTGGATAGGGGTTGAGTGGGCGTTTGTTTACTCAAGAAAAGACTCAGAAAAATTCAGCAGGCCAACCCCACTTCCTGTGCCTGTGCCGAGTGGACTGGATCGTCTAGTAAGCCACCCCAGGCTGACACGGAGACGCCCTGGTAAAATAATTATTACTACAGTCCACAACCCTCAGCGGTCAGCATATGAGAGTTCAGCAAGGCCCTAGAGATGAAGTTTAATAGTAAAGAATCTTTATTATTCAAATCTCTCTGTCTCTCACACTCTCTCTTTCTCTCCCCTTTGTCTCTCTTCGAGAGAAGACCACGCCAACAACATGAAGACTGAGTCACATTCTTAGGAAGCTCTATTAGCGCGTACTCACCTGTGGCCTGAGGCAGAACAGGGGCAGACAATGTGTCAGGATTATCAGTAAAAGATGCATTATGTAACCGCAGAGCATTGTCTAGCTCTTTAACTGGTATCAGGTAGGCTGACACCCCGCTATTTATACTTTCCATCAGCCTCAATGAAAGCCTTGGCTGAAGTGCAATTTTTGTACATGTGAAATATCCAAATCTCCAAAATACCAACTTTACAGGAGAAAGAAAACACATTCTTTACTTTTTACATGTAGCTTACTATTACAGTATAAATGTATGAATGTACCATTTGTACCATTTTGGACAATTTGGTATGGCACCAAATGACTAGTGTCCCAGACCTTGTTTTCCTCAAAACTGGTTAGCCTTCAGTGTGATAGTTAATTGCAAAAGAACAAAGGAAACATTTCGATTCAAAATAGCTTGAAACTCTAGGTGACCCCTTACTTTTACAAATCTGCTACAATGTCACTTAAAATAAGGAACTCTGGCCATGATTTACTCCTCCAGAAAAATGTCACAGTCTCTCATGACATTCTCCTTTCAACGAATGCACATATGGGTAGCTGTTTTCATGAGGATTTGAGTAGGAGGAGGGTCGGGTCATGTTCAGCTGAGTTATAGGTCTTACCCAGTTGGTGTGGAGATAAAGGTATGCTAAGTGGTGCGTGAGGCCATTGTCCTGTAGTAGTATGCACCCGAGAGTAGCCCTGATTTACGCTACCGAGAGTGTAGCAGTGTCCTGGATGGTGAGCAGGGCCTCCCCCTGGGCGCCAGGCAGCTGGGGCAGTATCTGATACAAGCTGGGAAGGGTTATGGAGATCAGACCGGTGAGAGAAAAAAGTCTCCAGTGTCCCCTCCAGCTTTGATTTAGCCGGAGGAAGAAAAAAAGATGTGCCATATAAAAACAGAGGAGGACTGTCTTGAAATGCACACCTTGGTGAAAGCTGCTGGTGTATAATGTATCGGAGGTAGGCCCCTCTCTGGACTGCTGCCAAGCCTGCGGCCAATATTGGCCATCTCATTAATCCAGAGCAGGAATAATAGCTGAAGAGGAGAGGCAGGGACTGAAACATTACCTGCCAATTACAGGGGGAAGGTGGGGTGAGGGGGTTGCAGGGAAATGCTCAACATATGGAAGGCAACCTAAGTTTGGACACCTGACCTATGCACTCGTACAACATGCTCACAGCGATGCAAAAAGGCTAAACAGAGACCATGGCTGGCTGTGGTCTTACATAATGTTCCTCATTAACCCCCCTCTCCACCGCACCTCGACCCCCCTCACCCCCACCCCCACCCCCACTGTGTAGCACTATGCAGAACTCCTGTCCACAGCCCAGAACCACAGCCAGCTATACACACAGCCAACATACACACCGCAAATGCTCCAACTGATTGGAAAAGCTGAGAAGTGAGTAGTATTTTTTGACACATCACTGACAGGCCACTTGATGCTGTTCT
Organism: Brachypetersius altus; assembly: GCA_037974465.1. Lineage (NCBI taxonomy): Eukaryota > Metazoa > Chordata > Actinopteri > Characiformes > Alestidae > Brachypetersius > Brachypetersius altus. The sequence continues at coordinate 39,004,107 of JBBPDB010000001.1, read as the reverse complement.
GACTTTGAGGGAGGGGAGGTACTCACAAACGGAGGGGATATCACGCACAAGCTGAACTTTCTTCAATCGCTTGTCCACATTCGGTAAATGTACAGTGGTGGCAACAGTACAACTTGGCTGCACTTATGAGAGTGGAGCCAAAAGTCTATTTCACACAGTTTTCCCCTTCCTCAAGGGTAGCTGAACAGCCAAGACATCTTTAGTTTTGAGCTTTTGAGCTAAAAGACTAATTTTTTGCTGGGGATTAGAGCCATAAGTAAACCTTGTGCAAACTGCATGCCTAAATCATTACATGCTTGCCTCAAACCACACTCATAATAAATTCATACAGACTCGCTTATGTTGTCTTTGACGTCGCATGACTTAAAAAATGGGGAAAACATGTTGCTATAAACAGTATTACCAGCCATCTAAAAGGCCAAAATGAATGTACTTTTGTCTGTTTTTTATAGATAACAGTATGTCATAAACCACAGAAGCAAGTCTGTGTGACATTACCTAACTTGATGTGGTTTGAGGGGAGTGTGGGATGATTTAGGCATGCTGTTTATGCAACTGAAGGCTATATGCCTGTATCAGATGATAGCATCATTAGACAAAGCAAGCAGCCAAACCTCAGGCATCAGGCATAAAACATGTCTTGGTTAACTGACCAATCTGGAGTATGGGATATCTGGTTAATAGTGTTATTGATGGTGTTGATTTTCATGCCGCCTCCTATTACAAACACTGCTACACAGTGTCTACACTGTGAGCAAGGTCAACCAAGAGATCCCATGCTTGTCCAGGTGCTGTTGTGGAGAGTGACTGTATTTTCCACTGGACTAGGGCTTTCTCCAGCCATTAGGACCCCAAGGTGAGTGGAGTTGAAAAGAGAACAGCTGAGTGTTCCATGCTCAGTATAAAACTTAAGAGAGTGGAGATAAATCTGCTGAATTCCCTCTTAATGAACTTGCTCGGATGGTGTCCATTCAGGAAACCATGAAAATACACATAAATGCAAAAGAGCTGGTTAAGTGTTGTCTTATGCAGTTCATCTCTTGACCTGCTCCACAGAGCAGCGAGTTTGAGGAGGGAAAAACAGGCCCCGAATGGGAAAGCCAGAGAGAGGGGTGGAGGGAGGGCTGCTGATGAAAGCAGAACGGAGGGAATATAAACTGGAGTTGCGGCAGCTGTGTCCAGGGCTGCAGGGACGAATCTGCCGGCCAAGTTCCATGTCCGCTCTGATTATGGGTCTGGAACAATGCATCCCATTGTAGGCCTGCACTCGTGCTGCCCAAAAAGGACTCTCTTATCCCCAACCCCCAACATACCCCTCAACCTACACACACACACACACACACACACACACACACACACACATGTCGCTGTCACTTAAAAAAAACAAAATTTTTGGTTCTTTTTACATTTTAACACTATTTGAAAACTGTCTTTCATGATGATTTCATGATGAATGAACCAAAATTACACCCGTGTTGTTCACCTTACAGCTACATCATAACCATGTCTGCATTCATTATTATGTCAAGATTACACTTTGATTCATTAAGCAAAACTTATATATACTATTTTAAATAGAAGCTGCTACAGATGAAACACTGCATTGCACAATTTAACGAGAACACTGATTAGGGTGAGTTTAGAGAGAACGAAAGAAACACCCCATTCTTCTTCATAGGGGTGAGTCAGCCTCTGTAAGACGGGTCAGACCACGTCCTGTTTTAACTATTATCTGTCATTCAAAGAGAAAAACAGGGGAAGAAAGACTAACTTGAACCAGATAGTTTCATAAGGTTGTAAGCATCTTTTGCCATGAACCTACACATGTTCTGCACCCAATCATAGCACCCAAAAAATCAAATTTTCATAATTTCCCCTTGATCACCCAAGACATGTTTGGAGTCTGAAGCTGCTTCAGTTTTGCAATGGAGCTGTAAGCATCAACGTTACATTTAAGTAATGAAAGTTTCTGCTCAACAGTTAGCACTAAAACAACAGCATGCTTTCATTCTCCAGCACAAAACAAAAGAAGCAAACTTTGGACACCACACATACCTTTGTTGGTCATGTACGTCATAGAGTTTAAATTAGATTTTTCACTAAAGCATGTTAGTACTACAGAAAGCATTGCAACAACCTAGTTTGTGGGCTTAGCCTAAGAGTGTTAGCATGGTAGCACTAGAACAAATACTTTTGCAGTCCAGAGGGTTATTCTCTTCTTTTCAGTACGAGGAACATGATTGAAATCTAATAATCATCAAGTCCTTTCAAAGATCCAGGAAGGGTTGAGTGGCTGGTGTTCTTATTTAATGGTATATAATAAAATTATAAAAACATTTTCCATAGTTTTTCTTTCTGTTGCAAAACTTTCTGTTTCATTTTAGTTACCTACCATTTAGATATATCGTGGCCATTTGGATCTGTGAAATTTCACTTATGAGGGGAGGCGCAGGCCGTACACATCAGTGCTTTAAGATGGATTAGATCTGGGAGGCTGCCTCGACCTATTTCAAGAGTATAACTTTGTTACAGTGTACACACAATTGGGCTGGGCCTCTGTGATCTTTGTTAACTTAGTTTAAACAGTAATAGAAGACCAAACCACCTTTGACATTAAAGGTGCAGGATTAGTACTGCTTGCTCTAAGGTAAGAGACCACCCTCTTTAAAACAGCCGGCGAGAATAATCACGTAGGAGACTAATGCGCTTGAACTCTGAGAAAACCAGGTCACGACACTCTAATGATCATTAATCGGCCCACGTCCTTCCTGCAAAACTGTGGCTCAACAGTGTGTGTGGTTTAACTACTGATATACAGCAGCACCTAGGAGAAAGAGCCCTGCCTGAAAATGTGCAAATGTAGGTAGATAGAATACTTGCTAAGAAACCATTCAGTGCCCCTATGGCATGTTTTATCACAGGATGAAGGTGATCAGTCCGATTACCCTCTCCCCATTACATTAAAACTTCAGAGTCGTCGAATTGTTTTCGGGTGTATGCCACACATGCACTCACCCACTTATACTGAAGGATGATGCATCTGCCCATATAACTTTTCTCTATATCTCTGTAGACCAACATGACTGAACTCAAATGTGCATATATACAACATTTTTATAAGAACTTATCCCACACACAAGGGATGCATTCATTCTAAATAGATGAATCCTTACATCAAGGCGTAAGGGGATAAAAAGAGGAGGGACAGTTTGATTTTTATGAATGGAATTTGCAGATGGGGGATTAAAGACTGCGGAGCTTTTATGCATTACTGATGGAGCTGCTTCACATTTGGGGCACCACGATGTGATTGGACGCAGCTGTGGGAGAAGCCCAGAGCACCATGGGAAACGAGAGCACATCTGGATTCTAAGCATGGTGTGTGTATGCGGGTGTGTGTGTGTGTGTGTGTGTGTGTGTGTGTGTGTGTGTGTATATATGTGTCATCACCTTTTTGCAAGTAGGCCAGAGCACCCTAGTATTGCATGAAGCAACGGTTGCATGTAGTGAAGTGTATGTATGTGTGCTCATTCATATACCAAGATTACACTGTGTTTAAAGTTTCACCAAGATCTTTGCCCTGTCTGTGAGGATTTGACTTTATGTGGCCATAAATAGACCAGTGGCTGTCTGTGTCATGTGTCTCTCCACTTACACATTAATGATCAAGCCAGAGTCTTCCAAGGTGAATAGTTAGCATTTCCATTTTACCTCTCGCTAAAAAATAAGGTCTTCCAACGAATAGGAGTGTCAAGCCAAAGCTTTGATTCAACTGTGTTGGCATTAGTATGTTTGAATTCATTATAACTTGCCTATAATAGTATCCAATATATAAATGCTCAGGTTTTGGCCAAAGCTGAGTTGTGGTGAAATTTAAATACGTATTTTTAAAGAATTGTAATCAAAATGAATTGAAGTTGTGAGATCACAGTTTACAAACCTATTAATGAGGCATTGTAGTTTGCCTGAAAGTTGCTAAATAAACATGAGGGCCTTCCAGCTGTAACGAAGGCACCAGGCTCACATAAAAAAACCCCTAAGATTACGTCTAGAGGCCTGTTGTGATTCGCACCCGTCAGAGTGTCTGGCTCTCGGGTTGTTGACAAGCCTCTACAGGTTTGTAACCATATGACTGCGCAGCAGGGTCAACTGTAGGTGTGAATTAATCATTTCATTGGGGGGTATGAAAGAATGCCGCAGGTTGGCAGCGTTACAGAAGATTTTTTTTCTGTGTCAGCTTCTGATTGTGCAAGGCCTACCAGCATTAAGAGTCCGCGACAGCTTCGATAAGACCTTAGACATGATAGACAAGATTTCACGCCTCAGGTCCTTGTACTGTGGTCCATTTCAAAATAGACAGGATAAAGCATGTCTGAGGTTGCCATTGCAAGTTTTACAGTGAGAGATTACTGTTAGTGGCACAATAGATATGACTGCAATACAGGAAAGCACAGGAACACGCACTAATGGATAAATACAAAGGATATCGTATGCTATACTGAAAACTGGATGATTAATGAATATACTGTAAGATTGTGAAATAAACGGGATCACGTGATGTTTGTGTCAGATGAACTTATACTGGAGAACACCCAAGGATTTTGGTGGGGTTTTTTTCTTTTTTTTTTTGTATGTGCGTGTGTGTACGTGAACGCTTTTTCGTGGGAGAGCAGCAGAGCCAAATCTCACTAAACCTTCAGAAAGTAACAGAGCAAAAGAAAGAACACAGCCCTCCTCCCATCCCCATTCCAGCTTATTAAATGTGTGGTTAACCTAAAATAGCTGTCGGTGAGGGGAAAAGAAGTTGAGAATTTTTCTGCTCTGGGTTCAGTGGTGGATCTGGAGGATATGCTGAGACTGATTTCTTGGCTCAGGCTTTCGCCATGGCAAATAAATAATGCCAGAGTGTGAGAAGTGTGTGTGTGTGTGGTGGGGGGGGGGAGCAGATGGTCAGAGGGGAAAAAGTTTGGAGAATGGAGAATAAATAATGAGACAAGGATATTATATGTAGAGGAAACAGAGACAGGGAGAGAGAGAGACAGACAGACAGAGAGAGAGAGAGAGACAGACAGAGAGAGTGTGAGAGAGAGAGACAGACAGAGAGAGCAAGAGAGAGAGAGAGTGAGAGAGAGAGAGACACAGACAGAGAGAGCAAGCGAGAGAAAGAGACAGACAGCGAGAGAGAGAGAGACAGACAGAGAGAGAGAGAGAGACAGACAGACAGAGAGAGAGACGGAAAGAGAGAGCGAGCGAGAAAGAGAGAGAGAAAGATGGTACGCAATGATAGAAACTATAAACAGGCAGGCCAGGAGGAAAGGAAGGAAGCTGGTGGCCCAGCAGGGAGAAAGCGAGAGAGAGAGAGAGAGAGAGACAGAGAAAGACAGAGAGAGAGAGATAGTACACAATGATATACAAAAATACAAAAAATAAGGTGTACTGTAGTGTAGAGATTGCAGCTAAAGAGAGCCACATGAAGAAAGGAAAGAGAGGGGCAGCACCACAGAGAGAGGGAAAGAAAGAAAGAGAAGGGGGAGGGAGTGATGGAGCATTGCTTTTCAAGAGCAGGCAGAACAAAGAGGGCTTTGTGTTGAGTGCTGAGAGAGTGGATTGGAGCCAGGGTTTAGGGAGTGTTCAGCAGTGTGCACTAACTGCATTCCTGCACTGGGATTACAAGACTCTTCTCATTTAGACTGCTCCAGGAAACACACTTAACCCTCTCCTTCCCCCTCTCTCTCTCCTTTTCTCTCTATTTCTCCCTCTCTTTTTCCTCTATCCCTCACTCTTCTGTCTCTATCACACTCTTTTTTTCTCTCTGCTTCTTTCACTCGCCCTCTTTGTGTCTCTCCCTCTCTCCCCCCTCTCCCTCATTCTCACTCTCTTTCTCTCTTTTGTCTTCATCATTCACTCTCTCGCTTTTTCTTTTGCATTAACTTTTCCTTTCGCTCCCCCACTCTCTCTCCTTTCTTCATTTCTTTTTTTTTTTTACCTCTACCATTCCTAGTTGGTCAATTCCGGTCCTTTCCTCCTCCTTTGAGATGACTTGACATGTTTTCTCTTCAAATACTAACTTCCCCGTATGACTCAGTTCATGTTCGGAGGGATTTTGGACACTGCCTGTGTTGTTATGCCACTTGTCCACACTCACTATGTTTACTCACAGCAGGCACACACTGAGCTTCTTAAACTAATAAACACTTCTGTGGCCCCTCTGAAGCATCTGGTACGTCAGATTAACCAAAAACCCTTTTAACCGTCTGCACATAACACTCTACACTTTTACAAATAAGAGCGCCAAAAAGTGTTCTTTGGAGTGACACCGTAGAAGAACCACATTTGGATCCCTAAAAAAACTTGAATTGGATTTAAAGAGTGTGAGTGTGAATAAAGGCAAAGAACTGCTGCATAATATAACACACAAACTACCATTTAAAGGGAATACTGACCGTTAAGACTTCTGTGTCTTAAAATGTGTGCAGGTCCAATACTACTAACATTTGGTTTTCACCAAATTTTGTTCATTAAAATAATGACAAATGGGCTAGAACAGATGTAATATATTTTTACTGAACTCTACTACATCGAATGTTACACTTGAGTTCCATGAAATATTTAGTTCACCGCAACTTGCTAAGTGCATAAGCACCATTTATGATGCAGCAAAAACAGCAGGAATTAGGTCTTGAAAATTGATAATAAAAACATATTTTAATGTTTAATCTTGGGCACTTACACCATACTGACGCTTACATGTCTTCACTATTAGTGTTCTCTTAAATGGATGAAAATATCTAATTTGTATAGAACCTTAAGATTAAACAAGGGTCCTATAAAACAGCACATAACCCTGTTTTAAACCTGTTCCCTGTAAGAACCTTGATTTTGAAAACCGTACCCAAATTTTCCTTAGACTTAAAGATAAGCTGGGATACCTAATGCTCATGCAAGACGACAACTAAGTCTTTTGCACTGATTCGACAGACAGTCAAGTTTCAGTACTGCACTGCTCTTTGGAAATGATTACACTGGTTCCATAAAACTAGTTTCAAACATTTGGACTGGTAGCACCACTGGCGTAATGCTCTAGGGGAACAGCAAGTGAGAGCAAGCACTATGATAGTATAACTGAGATCATCACTGATATTATTCTAAACAGCGCCATTATGGGCATTTTGTTAAATGAGGGCTTTTATTTAGTGTAATCCCAACATCATTTCTAGGCTTATTAGGCCAAGAGAAATAAGCTAGCAAATGTTGTTCCCTCTCTCTCTTTTTCCTCTGTTGTAGCTGGCTGGCCTCTCTTCCCTCCAAAAGCTAGCACACTGCATCATTGTCCTACAAGTGGAGTGCTTCAAAATATCACGGACGGTCCTCGCTATCTAATTTGGCAAATAGAATTTGGGCGAACTGCATCCTGACATTGCTTGGCTCTGAGCTAGAGAAAGGGAGAGAGAGAGAGGGAGAGAGGGTGGGGCGGGGGGGAGAGAGAGAGGGAGAGAGAGAGACAGAGAGAGAACAAGAGAAGCGAGGAAGGAGAGGTAGGCCAGTCACCTCTGGCCCTTTGCAAAGCCAACACAAAAAAGTTTCTGGAAGTCATCAGCTCAGAGTACAATCCAGAGGAAACATCTGACACAGGAACGTTTCATACTCCCCCTTTGCTTCAGCCTTCAACTGCAGTCTGGTTCTGTAAATTCAAACTTATATAACAGCAAACAGGCCACTTGCTTCCCCACTGTTTTTCCACCGCATTTAGCGATCCATGAAACGTGGTTTAATTCATGTCCGCTCTTTATGTCATAACAGAAACACTGTTACAAGGCTTTTCATAGGCTTGCCTCATATTTCTTCAACAAGTATAGCGCATTTTTTTTACTCCACAGCTGTTTTGTGCAAAAAAAAAGAAAAGAAAGAAAACACTGCACGGCCATGTCTCTTCCTGTTTGCCAAATCCAAGCCTGACCACGTAATCAGACGCAGGGGGAGAGAAACAGAGAGACAGAGAGAGAGAGAAAAGAGCCAAAACCTCACAGGCCACCCTACTGAGAGGGAAAGCAGGTAGAAAAGAGTAGAGAAAATGAAAGGCATAAAGGAAGAAAAGGCCCAAAATACTTCAGAAGAAAAAGCCCCCTTCCCCACCCCTCCAAACAAATGACAGAATAGAGGCTGTTTCCAGAAAGACAGGAAGAAAAGTAATTAGCCCTTCACCCCCACCCCCCACAAACACTTTCAGTCTTCAGTTTCCACTCTCACTTCTTTTTATCTCTCTTTTTAATTCATCCACTCAGCACCTTCTAAATCCTCTTGTTCCTCCTCACCAAAGCTATGCTTGTTCGTTCTTTGAAAATCAGCTCGAAGGAAGGCGCAGAAATGAAGGCAGTGGATGACAAGCATGTGGAGTTTTTAGATGGTATATGTGTATGGAAGCGGAATGTCAAGCATGGTGTTCTTTAGAGGTTCGCCATTTGTACACAGAGACAGAGAAGGGGGCTAATCGCTGCCTCTCTCTAGGACGAGCAGGTTTCTATTTGTATTTTTTCAGGACTTGGGCTCGTACACAATATTTATATGTATGTACTTGTATTTAATCAAGACTTTTCTCAGCCGGATTCTAAACACATTCCTAATCTTAACCACTTAGTGAATAAATGTTTCCACACATTCAGTTCAAATTAAATGGAATAAAAAGGACTTTGTCTTGTCAGTTTGCCAAGACGTCTCTGTCCTAAAAAAGTCCAAAAACGAACCCATACGTACACACACAAACACAAATGAATAGCAGCTCAGCGGGGGTCTTTTAATCGAGACATTAAAAACCCACGTCTGTTCAAAAATAACTTCTAGGGGTTTTTTTTAAAACTGGGCCTTCTATTGTTAGCATTAACCTCCCACTCTTCACCTCATCAAAATCAATGTCAGTTGCACAGACGGGTGGACCGATTTTGTCAGTTGGGGGCGAGTGTAAAGTGGTTTGCTGGGGGCGGGGGGGAAGTTGTTGTAGTTTTGGTGAAAGTTGGGCCATATGAAAATCCCCCCTCGACTGACATCAAAGCACAGGCTGCCAGTTTAATTCAACTGGCCGATATGCATTCCCATAGGCTCCCCTGGTTTCCTGCCTCCACAGCCTCGCTCTGCCCAGCCCCCGGCTCCATCTGACCACACTTGCCTCAAACAGGACCACCATTGTCCCCTGCTCACTCTGTGCCCTATGGGTTACCGTTCAGCCCTCCCCCACCTTCCACCCCCACTCAGTTGAACTCCATGTCCAAGCCCACAGACCCACTCCCTGCAACCTACACCCCCCTCCCCCCAAGAGATACCAGGACAGAGGCTAGCACTGATAAGTGACCGTTAGTCGCTGAATGAACAAGTGTGGAGCGCAAAATCTTAGTTTTCTTCACAACTCTAGCTTCCTCCCTTTCTTTCTCTTTGTGTGTGAACTGTGAGAGGCCTAGTGGGAACAAGAGGGGCCTGCAATACTGTAGAGGTCAGGAGATACAGGGGCTACAGTAGGAGGCCTATTGTCAGCCAAAACTAAAGCGAACGAAAATAACGGCTATTCAAACTTGAGTATACTCAAGTGTCCTTGCCTTGCTTAGGTACTTGAGTTCATGTCTCTGCAAGGGTACTTTCTTGAGTAGAATTAAACTGTAGTAATTGTAATTTCATTTGAGTTCATGTAGCTGTGGCTATTATAATCATTAATGGTCATTATGGAGTTTTCATTAGGAAATCATAATGGAATCTTTCATAGCTATAGCACACCTAGTATATTAATCTTGTTTTAATTAATATATATATGATCCCATGCATATTTAACTCATTTCAAGTTATTTGAGAATTTTTAAGCAATAATCAATGATGCACTGTTACCCTGGGGCATTAAAACATGGTGACACAGGGCCCAGATAGTCAACATGAGAAAGATTCAAGAGCATTTCATCCCCCATACAAAGTATGTTGACTGCAGGGTATCAATATAAGAAAACCTGCTTAACTTAAATGCTCATGTTAAAAAGTTATGGTAATCATTATAAAGTTTAGGAAATAAAAAACAATGGTTGGAATGCTAATTTGTAATCAGCCAAAGGGAGGACCAACCTCAGAAAAGTAAAATAGAGTTCCAAAGCCACCACTGGAACAGATGCAACAAAACTGTAGCTCTTTGACTCCAAACGCTCAAGGTGAGTTTGCAGTAAAAATAAAGGAAGCTGTAGAGAAAATAACCTAATATCAAGTGTGCAATACGGTGAAGGATCTCTGATGCTGTGGGGCTGTTTCTCCTCCAAAGGCCCTGGCACATATTGCTTGCATGCATGGCAATGTGGACTTCAGGAAGAACTAGATCATTTAAAATAAAAAAATGTCTGCTTCTGCCAGAACTTAGTTGTGGCTCAGTCTTCAGGTAGGACCGTGATACAAAGCACTCTCAAAATCCACTTAAAAATAGAACATAAAATCAAGTTTTTGCCATGACAATGCCGAGTCCAGTGCCTTAAGTCCAATTGACAACCTGCAGACCGAGGTCAGGAAGAGATTGCACAAGAGAAGACTGCAAGAAAACCACTTCTTTTGTCTTATAAAACAAAACTAGAGAAGACTCAGTGCTGTTCTGTTGACAGAAGGGGGGGGGCCCGACAAATACTAAATGAGGGGTGCCAATAATTATGTTTCTCATAATTATTTTTTTTGTTTTTTTTATTGTGTAAATGGGATGAAATTTAATTTATAGACTTTCTTTCTCTAGTAAGGAAAGACAACATTTGATTTTTTTCAGTCCCATTAAATAAGGGCCAATACTTCTGGAGGGCAATATACATTAAATCCCAATCTAGCGATCTCCCTTGCTCTCTTTAAGTTTGCTAAAGTTGAGGCGAGGACAGAGCCAACCTCAGCATTTTAAATGTCAAACTAAAAGAGCAGAATGCTTCGGATTCCAAATTGCACTTCAAGGTTCTCCAGCAGATTTCCTGGTTGCCGGGTAACGCTAATGAGAAGCAGGAACCATAGTGAACTCAACAGGAGCTGGAAGAGTCTTACGGTCAGGCAAGATGGGGTAAGCTGATAGAACAGAGGAAAAGAGAAAGGGCAAAAGATGGTAAAATGAACTGTAATGGTAAAATCACATGTCTTATTAGCTTGTTTCCGAAATTGAACAAGCTTTTGAGCTCCAAACCGTGTGAAAAAACACTACTGACCTCAAAGTACCAAGTCCAATAAGTTCAAAAGGCACTCCGGACAAAAGCTCCAAAATCTAATACAATCCCTTTTAAGTCAGGCTTAACACCATGCCTTAACACACGCTGTGGTGCACACACACATTCACACACAGTTCCTCTACTTTTCTGTTTATTGTGACAATAGAGGGATTTGGGGATCAGGGTGCACTTGCCTGGATTTCACGCTCCCTTACTCAAAGAGGGCTTTACTTTACCGACCCCACAGTTGACACTGCGTTCGCTCAACACAGCCACCGGTCATGTATGATAGGACCTGCTGAGTGTGGTCCTTCTCTCTCTCTCTCTCTATCGCTCTCTCTCTCTCTCTCGTTTCCTTCTTGTTTTCTTGTGCCATGCTGTAAACGTACAGAGCAAAAGGCACAGTCTGGGCTGGAAGCACATGGTTTAAGTTGCCATAGCACCTCGTCGTCAAGTCCCAGAGCCAAAGTGTGTATACTGGCACTCTGACATTTACATTCTCTCTCTAAATGTCCTCCAGGGTCGTCACTTTCTCTGCTCTAAAAAGGCCATCAGCCTCTGCTTTACCTGACAGTAGGCGAAGATGTGCAGGGATATTTCTGACTGTTTAAATGTCTCCAAGCACTCCTCCACCTTCTTCTTACAGCTGCTGCAATGTACATCTCTTAGCATTCCATGCCTATGTGTTGCTGAAATCCCACACAGCAGTCAGTACGGCCTTTGTGAGGATTTCAGAATAAATAGACCAGTACAAATGGCCCAAAATGTCTTGGAATAAAATTGTGCTTTACTTACATTAAAGCTACTGTAAGTCAAGCATTGCCATTTTTGAGGAATGAGATCTACTCCTACAGAGTATGTTTAATTAATGTGTAAAAGACGACACTTGATCCCCATGAGGGTTCACATGATTGTGAAATATGAGTCATGCATGTCTGTTGTTTGGAAATGAAGACCCGTGTTACAGATGCAGAGATTAACTCAAATGCTCTTTGAATAAACTCTTCCGAGTCTTTTCCAAGAAGACGTCATGCCTATACCAGCATCAAAGAGCACATTCTAGGGTGGAGTGCGGTTATGTGTGTTGAAAGAGAGCTGTCAATCACTGGTATGGGCAGAGCTGGAATGAGACTGGTCTGGATAGTCTGCATACTCTTTATGTATTTATTGCCACCTTCTAAGAACAAACTCATGAGCTATTTAACTACTTCACTGACCGAAACCTGGTGACATGAATCAGTAAGTCACTGTGTATGTATCTGGACCAGAGGATAATATTACACTAAACAAAACACTACATTGTATCTCCTCTGTAAATAACATCACTTAATGATAAGTAACATTGTATATCATATAATAGGCCTATAATATAAATACATAACTACATGTTATTTAGTTATAAGTAAGTTGTTTAAACTAATTCACACCGGTAAACCTGTTCTTCACTGTCCTGTAAGATGTGACTATCACAAACAATCACACAGATGAAAGAGGTCTTGTCGAACAAGTGTGGAGAGTTTAGTCGGCCTCATTTACGAGTCAACAACAAGGACTGAACAATTAACACACAAGGTGAAATTACAGAAACAAGGTAGCACACATGCATTAGAGGTGGGAAAAATTCCCCTGTCCAGAGCCACGGGCTGGACATCACCTAGACCTTGTGTTTACACAAATGATCTGGCATAGCACATGGCCTCTTGGGTGCAGCTTCAAAGCAAAAATCCTCAACATGAAATACTATGAAAGCAAAAGAGGCTCTTTATGGAATAGTTGACTAACAATTGCGCTCAAATCTAATGTTTAATTCATGCAGTTGGCTGTATGATTCGACCGGATCAGAGACAGGATGCTGGATAAATAAACATTCCTCATGGCACCGTGAGGCTGCAGCCTCAAAGAGTGGTGACTCTGAAGCCAAACCTGTGACAGTTCCAGTGGGAGTCATAGAAGAAGAGAAGGAAAGCAAAAACCGCATGTGTTTTGGAATATTGATGTGTAATGATAGGAAAGGAAAATCAATCCCCTTTCCCTGCTTCAGAATTCTGACATTTCTCTCTCTCTCACTCTCTATCACTCTCTCTCTCTCTCTCTCTCTCTCTCTCTCTCTCGCTCGCTCTCTCGCTCTCTGTTTCTGTCTCTTCATGTTTCTGTCTTTAACTTTATCTGTCTCTCTTTGTATCTGTCTATTTCTCATTCTTTCTCTATATCTCTGCACTGTTTGCAGCTTCTGTCCCTTTCTCTCTGAATGTATGTTGGTAACCTTTAAAAACATGCAATCCTGCATGTGTACAATCTTAAGCACTGTGCACCATGTAAGACTGTGTGTGTGTGTGTGTGTATGTGTGTGTGTGTGTGTGTGTGTGTGTGTGTGTGTGTGAGCAACCACTTCACCTGGCAGTAATTTGAGAATACTCTGATGACTGAGTAGGGAGGGACAGAGATGAATGTAGTAAAATTACAGGAATTACAGATGAGCTCAGGGCTGCTCTGCAGTCATAGGTTTTTTTTTCCCCATTGTAAATTCTACTCTGACCTGGTGACCCCAGCCGCACTTCGCTCAGGGGTCAGCAGTGTGAAACAGGCGTTTAAACGGCTAACACAGGCTTTGGAGGCCCTCAGCCCTCCCACTGGGTTGCAGCGTTCACAGCTCTAGGGCCTCTGATCATTACTGAAGGGCTGCACACAGACACACACACACACACACACACACACACACACACACACACACACACACGTCTTATAAGCATTACCTATGTGACTATATATCACTGGTATTGGAACTTTTTTAATGCTTCTCATTTTTACCATAATTTGAACGTCAGCTGCTGTTTACACCATGTCAATATTTAATGACAACCAGATTTTTAAAAAATGGTCAAACATGGCAAAAATATTTTGTAAAATACTCTGCAGCAGACTGGAAACCTGCCTGTGGTGATTTTTCATCATCCATCCTATGAATGCTTTAACATGCTCCGGCAACCACCACGACTCTGGTTAGGATTAGCATCTCAGATGGATGGATGAATGGATGGATATTTACAGATAAAACACTTTGTTGGTTCTGTCATTGTTGTTTTGTTTGTACAAAGTCAGAAAATGAAAATGCTCACACAAACATCTACACACGCACTCGCATACGCACGTGCACGCACACACACAAACACACACACAAACACACACCAACACACACCCACACATTCATGCAGTTACCAACCCTTCCAGTACAGACACACTGACACACACATTCACAGATGCAAACACGTGCATTGACACACGTGCGCATGCATTCACACTTGCGCGCGATTATTTAAAGCATGTTGAATAAGCAGCCACACTGGGTGGATGATTCTTTTTTCGTTTATGTCTTAAGCCATTTCCTAAACTAGGATAAACTCCAGTGACAATTCAAGAAGTGTTCTTGATCAGGCCGCTGGAGCAAGCAGGAGGCTTTTATGAAATCAGAAGCAGCCTGAGGAAGGGGGGTACTTAAGAAATCACAATGCAGGATTCAGGAGATGGAGCTACAAAGTGGCTTTTGCAATGAATACTTTTAGAAGCTTCAAAACAGCATGGCTAACAGCTAATCATTATAAAGTGTTTGTGCCTGAGACTCTGCTGCTTTCCTCGTAACGGGCACTGTGAAGCTGCATCGCGAGAGCCTGTGTAGGATTGTGTGTCGTCGATCAATAACGCTATTAAAGCCTAATTCATTCAGCGGGAGGCAAACTCAATTTAATACAGCGGCCTTGTTAAGAGGCAGGAAGCAGCAACACATCAAAGGACGGCTTTGTGGAGAGAATATCCAAATGGGCCACTGACGCAGAGAGGAGGGAGGACCATTGAGCACACACAACACACACATCCCACAGAAGTGATAAACTCAATCTCCATTCGCTTTCCCCTCATTCACTTTCAACACGTAGACACACGTTTAAAAAAAAGGAGCTTTTGGATTTCTCTCCAGGCAACAGGAACAAGACACCAAATTCACATCAGTTCAAAAACTCATGTGTAGCCACAGTGTTTTGGCTTTGTGTCTTATGTTACATTGCCAGTGGCAAGATGACAACATAGGACAGACTACTGCTAAAGAGTAACAGTGCTCCGATTAGCTTAACTGCTAACAGGAGAAGTCACCATGGTCAGATGCTGGACATTTCCTTAATCATTTTGGGATGATCTTTGGGCTTTCAGAAAACACGTGCCAGACCAGACACGTTTTTTTGGTCAGTACCACTTCATTACAAACAGAGCATAATTAGCCCTGTTTAATTAGATTTAGTGCAGGGCCTGTTGGACAACTGGCCATAGATCACTGTTTTTATTGTATTTTTAAGGAGCACCACTGGCTCTTTTTCATGTGCCAACTAATCAGCTGTCTGAAAAAATAAATATTGTGACATTTGTACATTTCTTAACATATTTCTTAACATTTCTTAACATATCTTAACATATCGTGCTATTTGGCTATATCACCCACCTCAGCATTCATCTTTAAAATCAGAAAACTTACAAAATCAGAAAAAAAGTATTCAATATTGTCTGCATTACCTCGTAAGGA
Organism: Brachypetersius altus; assembly: GCA_037974465.1. Lineage (NCBI taxonomy): Eukaryota > Metazoa > Chordata > Actinopteri > Characiformes > Alestidae > Brachypetersius > Brachypetersius altus. The sequence continues at coordinate 38,988,348 of JBBPDB010000001.1, read as the reverse complement.
CAGAGTTTTACTTACATGGACCTATGGATTTTGCAGTTTGAAACCACTTATAAATAAAAAGATTTATAAATAAAACTAAACCAGTCTACAATCACTGGCTGATAATGTTAACTTCCTGAAGCTCATATAAACGCAGACCTAAATGTGTAAACCCCTAAACAAAAACCAATCTATACCACCGTTCCCTCACGCATAATCCCCTGCACCCCCTCTTTCACACAGCCCTGTTACTTTACGATGCTCTGCTTCCTAATAAACTTTTGTGGTGTTTGGAATCCATTAGGAGCAATATCCCACTTTTCAAAACATCCTGGCACATTTGTGGGTGGGGAGTGTGGATGCAGACAAGGAGGGGCAGAGAGGGGCCGACTGTGGCCATTTCCACATCTATTAAAACTACCCATACACACACACACACACACACACACAAACAAACAAACATATACACACAGGGAGAGG
>JBBPDB010000001.1:38946552-38970571 GCA_037974465.1 Brachypetersius altus | reverse complement strand
TAACCCCAAGTTGCTCCAGGGAGACTGTCCCCTGTAGGTAGGGAATGGAAGTCGTTTTGGATAAAAGCGTCTGATAAATGCCGTAAATGTAAAATGTAAAAGGAACCCGAAACCTCTCTCAAGCCCTTCAAACCGCACCGCTTCTTCACTAAGTTGGCACACACAGGTCTACCTTTGCTGACCCTAATGAAGAGCTGGATGCAATTTGAGTGGATTAAGAGATGTTTTTGGGGATGCACTTATTGACTTCACTGTCTTAACTATAAAACTGCAAAATAAATTTTTCCCCAAACTGTTCACAAACTTTTCCCAAACTGTTGTCGGCTTTGTTAGATCTTTGGTAGATCTTTGTTACAACATTGGTATGGTAAGCAGTTGATTGAATGATGATTATTCATGATCATGATGATTACTATTATTTCTACTCCTATATGCAAGTTATGCTGCTATGAGAGTAATGTGTTGGCCCACTTATGGACCCTGGCAGTTTAAGGGGTCAGTATTTTCCAGGCAGACAAACACACACAGAGTCCAGGAGAAAACGCTTAAGAAGAACCATGAGTTCTTCTCCAAAGCTGGATTTCGCCCTCATCTCTCTGCTTTTATCTGTGTGCTGGCAGAGTCATCCATCTATAAACAAGAGCACACCGCTGAGCACACCGCTTTGCCCACTTCACAACTAATCATATATATTCCTCAGTTCTCTTTCCCCCCGCCATCAGAGCTGTGATGGGCCAAAGCCACAGGCGTGCAGGAGAACCTGATAGTCGTGGAAGCCTTGCTGCTCTCTCTTTCTGGGCTGGAATGCATTTCTGCAGTGCTGCACTTTTCAGCCATATCAGGGGAATGATTGCAGCTCCCCTCTGGAACGATCAGCTTCCATCTTCATCCAGACAAGCCACCCACCCACCCACACACACATACGCCACACGCGCACACACTTATCCACGCCTGAACATGCACGTGCGCACACACACAGATACACAGTCATGCATACGCGCACATACACACACACACCTCGAAAACTGCACAACCTCATCAAACTGCATATGCTCGAAAAAGCGACCACACACTTGCAGAAAAAATGGCCATTTTAAGCAGTCTGGCTTTCACTTCCTCACACTCTGGTAATCTAACATTTATAAGAGAACCACATTTATTGTCACGTTATCCTTGTGCACATGTTAACAAGTTGAATTAGCATTAGGCCAAGGATTTTACTATATTCAACTCACAGTTAGCTATGTTAGCTGCTTGGTTAACATTATCCTTTAAGTAACTGAATTACAATCATACAAATCTAGCTACAGTTTTATCTCCACTTAATGGACCATTAGGTGTTGATGTGGCACCGTACACTAATGAACTGCTGGAAATGCCTACTTGCTTCTTTATTTCATGCAGAAACAATTTGATTATGTTAACTAGGCAGTTCAAATTAAAATGTAGTCTTTATGACCTACACGGTGACTGAGTCATGTTTTTGTTTTTGAAATATGTTCCTGTTCTTAAGTAGCAAAGCCTAGTCCATCAAGGTTTTTCATTTGCAGGCAATGATGGTCCATCAAAATCTACATTTTCCCAATTGATACATTTTGAAGACTAGCTTTGGCATTAACAGCAGCAACCGTGAGTATGCACTAGGTTGGTATAGCAGGTAAATAGCAGTGGTTAGACAGCATAGTGGACAGCACCATTGCCCTGCACTTATTAATGGTTTCCTAACTTTATATGCCATTATACATTGCTCTGGATGAACATGTCTGTGAAGTATGTGCATGTAAAAGTGAATATCTTAGTATTTATTTCAGTATGTTGACTTACCTACGACAATACATTTGATGTGTGGTTTTTGTGCATATGAAAAGAATCGAACAAATTATGTATCAAATACACAAAAAGGTCAAATGGAAGTTTCCCCTAAATGGGAACTTTACAGGATAAGGTGAAGTATTCTTTCCTGAAATTTCAGAGGCTTTCTAATGGGTTATTCATCAGGAGAGTCTCATTCATACAAATGACTGAACTATGCTCAAATGATGAAGGATTATAAAAAACAAAAAATTGAGATGCTTGTTTTTTCTTGGACTGTGATAATATGTAACACTGCATCTGTCCCCAGAATAGTATAATAATAATAATAATAATAATAATAATAATAATAAAACCCCAGTGAAAAATGAACCCCAACACATCCACCCAATCTTTATGTGCACAGACTGTGCGGTGATCACATGGTGGATAGTAAAGTTTAGTGTAATTGTCCCTAAATATATAGTAGCAGAGAGTGGTTTGGTTCAAACTTGATCATAGTTCACTGATGTGCAGTGGTCAGTTCTTTTTAGTTTGTAGCATGATGAGCGAATGCATAACATTAAACACACAGTATGTGAGGAACTGCTGATTGGGCTGAATGGAGGCTGCATAGTAGTTGCGAGTAGTGTGAATGTATAAAGTTTATAATTATGCTGCGGTATGTGCTGAGGTCTAGACACATCTGTATCTTTTAAATGTCAGAAATGCTGTACATGTGTGATGAGGGGTGTGCGAGGTTGGGGTGAGATATGCAAAGGTGTGAAATGTGGGACATTTGCAAGTGTGAATGTGGTGAAACACATGCGCACAAAGCAATATCCTGTTCGGCCGGGTATCATGAAGTGAGGCCCAGCGCAGTTGCTCTTAGTGCTAGCACTGGAACTCAGTGTGCACTGTGCACTGTTGTGATTTCCTGGCTCTAACACACCTGACTCAGCTCCTGCAGAGCTTGATGATTACCTGATGGGATGAATAAGAGCAGGGAAAACACAAAAATGTGCAATGTACACACCACTGGCCTACAGTGAAGTCCCCCCTGTCAAATCCCTTTGGGAACTGTCATACTGCCCCCTGCTGGAGCTTTCAAGGAAACAGTCTATTAGTTGTTCCTTCTGTTGACTGTTAAAGTTCAACTTCTAAGTTCAATAACTGCATTTTTACTCGTTGTGAAATAAGTCGGTCATCTAGATTCAAGTCAAATAGATATTAAAAGAACTCTCAATTTAATGAAACTGAATTTAATGAAAGCTAAAGATTAATAATGTCTTTCAGACTGTGCTTTTTATGCATTATATGCTATATCCTGTATTTATTACATATATATATATATATATATATATATATATATAGATAGATAGATAGATAGATAGATAGATAGATAGATAGATAGATAGATAGATAGATAGATAGATACATATATATATACTGTAGATATATTGTGTAACATGTTTTTAAGTGTGTTCTCTGTAGAGGATGAGAATTCTTTTTCATTCAAACATTAGACAAAACATGTAATTTGAACAGGGGTGTTCAGTCTTTTGCATAAGACTATACCTGTTTGTCTATAGCACGACCAGGTTCTCTCACTGACATGGGAGACTGTATCTCCATTCAGTTTTGGAAACCGGTCATAAAGGTAATAATATATTTCAACAGGACATATTTCAAAAGGAAAACTCAAATGCTCATTACATAAGAGATGGATTGTGTTTAGTACATGGTTTTGTCATTTCAGCTGCTCTTTTACAGTTAACTGAATATCATGTTTATTCTTTTCCCTAATCTATATATCTTTCCCTCTGTGTTTTTTTCTTTGAGAAAGCATCACGCTGTAACCCAATGCCACTAATGCCACCACCCCCTCTTAAATGCTGTTGTTCACATTTCTTCTTCCAAAGAAGATGGAGGGCAGCGTTCTGCATTGCATCATAATCCCGGGATAACCTACATTATCATAATGGCTGGGAGTCATAACTGCCTTATAATGGACCTAATTAGACTCTTCACAGCTCTCAACTTTCCTTCCAGATGTAATGAAATGCTGGTTATTGCCATTGTACAAGTACGACAGAATTGTGGTTTGCGAGATAAGAAAAAACCCTGAGATCAAATTCCCAAGGAAAGCACTTTGTGAAAAGCAATGATTGTTAATAATGATTGAAACAATGAAAATACACTGCAACACCACAGGCAAAATGAGCTTGTGCAAATTTCCAGAGATTTATATAGGTGGGAAAATATTAACAGGCATCTCCAAAATGACTCCAAAATACATAATGTAAATGTAATACACTGTTATTGTGGGATATTCCATTGGTCAATGAATCATGAAAGTGTCACACTACATAAAGAGCAGTTGCTCTGTCTTGTAGAAAAATGTAAAAAAAAAAGGGAAAGGGAAAAAAGTTTTTTGTATATATTAACAACCATTGTCAACCTATGCCAAAGAGTGGCACAGTCACATTTCTCCTATTCTGCTAAACTGCATATTACTCACTGGTAACGTCTGACACGGATGTTTTGTTGTTCCCTTGTTAGCTTGAGATGCTAGCTGAGTCACAAATGTTTCATCAACCTGGAAGCAAGAAGTCAGTTGTGAAATATTTCCTTCTTTTTTGTGTTTTTGTTTGACAATAGTTGGAAAAATTCGACCCTTACATGGAAATTTTCCATGTGGACTGAAGTGTCCTATTTCAATGTTACATGTCGACAATATGATACTGGGACTATATTGCTACATAATGCAATAATAGCTATTATAATACACTATAAGCACCTTGATGTACCAAGGTTAAAGTATGGCCTGCATTACTTCGACGATTATAATATCACATCAATCCCTTCATTCATCCAATCACACAGAAATTTGTCTGGAACATCCAGTGTTTATTCAAGATGATCACAGCACATAATGACAACTTGCCTATTGCAGCATTCTGAGATTTGAAAGGCAACAGTATAATGATGATTGACAAATTATATATTGTTCAGTGACTCCTATCCTCACTGTTGATCTTTCTTTTCTGCTCGTTTACTGAGGCTGCCTGTAGTTCCAGCAAATAACACCAACAGTGAGTCGTGCCATAAGCTCTGCAGCCAACTCCATGTAGAGGCAGCCTTTATTGTAAAGCTTTTACAGGTCCAATTAAGAGCCATTAGGTGGGGATAGGGGCTGTTATATGAGAGTCCTTATTTAAACTGTCTTCAACAGGAAAATTTGGGGGGTGGGGCTTGGGTTGGAGTGTTTTTTCCTAATATTGCATTCTGAAAGAAACATTATTACTGGCAGGCCTGGTGGAAAAGGTAATCATGAAGCTTTCAAACAAGCAAGCATTTTTCCTCATTTAACCTACTTGTTCATCAGTAACACGAAACAAAAGGCAGCTCTATGTGGAGCGGCTGGAGTTTTCTGTACAGACTGTGCTGTTTAGCCCAATGACCTTACAGCTGAAGGGACAATAGGCAGGAGAACACAGCCAGCTAAGAAGGAAACAGCTCAGAGTCCTGTTTACCAAAAAGGCCCAGAGTGCTTCCAGTTCAGGTGGAGTGACTTTTTATTGACACAGACAAAGTAAGACTTTGCCAAACAGACACAACAGAACAGAGAGAAGGCCTTCGAGAATGAGGAAACTGGGTAAAGCATTGTTTAGTCTCTTCAAACAGAGGCCTTCACATGCTTTCTACCAGCATGAGAACACTGAGTCATCAACCACACACTCCATTTACATCCAAAAGAACCTTACCACACACATACTGCAGGGCAGAAAAGCTGGTTTTATTTGGTTTGCGGCCCACATATGCCACCAAGTAAAAATGTACAAACGCTAAACTTTGTTAGGTCATGTTTTCTACATGTTAAAATAAATGTGACGGCAGTATTGAGAATTTATGCCAATAGAAAAGAAGAGCAGATTCAAAGGCAGAAATAGTGTATAAAGTTGAAATAATTATTCATTTACATAACATTATGGTGAACTATCAAATAGTTCATTCAATAGATTATATACACAGTTATATATACACGATAAGAATGTCATTACTTATGTTACACATATGTTCCTAATTAAATAATATAACTAACATAGCACCACAAAATATATTATCTGTGCTTGCGCGTGTATTCTGTGCACGTACAAAGACAGTACAACTGTGGATGTGATCGCTGCCTAAACTTCCAACTTTAGACTCATTTAGTCATCAGTCTCTCAAGGCATCTAATCAGACTGCATGCTAATATGAAACAGATAAAGATCTCCAAGCTAAAGACAAGCGTCTCATGCAATTTGGCCAGACTTGATGTGTGATTCATGTTTTAAATGCCACAGGCATCATGTAAATAATGTATTGCTACTTGTTGCTACTCTACTTGTTGCTGATGTAACTACATCAACAGTTTGGTAAACATTACATTATTTTATTCATAAAGACTTAAAACACAGGCAGATTTTTAGCACTATGCATTTGCACTAGTTTTTAGGCAAGTATGGCCACATTCCTTTAAATGCTGTTCATTGGGTTGATTGCTTTCTAGATAAAATTGTGAAGGAAACTGTGAGTGTCCCCAGCAGAAGTTATGAGTAATCTCATAACCTGTTACATCGTTACTCTTCTGTAAAGACATTAATAATTTATATGGGATTACTACCACAGCACTCTATGTATATACATGGGATGATCTGAGAAATCTGTGTGTACATATTTGAGATAATGAGATATAGCATGAGCATGTTTGTTTATTCATGTGTGAGAACTAGCCAAAAAGATGTGTGTGTGTGTGTGTGTGTGTGTGTGTGTGTGTGTGTGTGTGTGTGTGTGTGTGTGTGTGTGTGTGTGTGTGTGTTGTGTGTGTGTACAAGATAGTAGTAGATTTAACCAATTACATGACAATGTTTGTGTATATATATTTAGCCCTTTGTGAGGGTCAAGTGTCCTAAGATGAAAAAAAAAACATTTTAAAAATCGGTAGAAGTGGGGAAACTGGGAAACTGTGTGTGTGTGTATGTCTGCGTCTGAGATAATGAGAAACAGCCCGTACCATGAACATGTTTGTTTATGCATGTCTGAGAGTGTGAGAACTAGGCAAAATTGTGTTTGTTTGTGTGTATGTGTGTTTGTAACAGTGTGAGAACTAGCCATGTGCGTGTATACAAGTATTACATATATCCAGTTGTATGACTAAGTCTGAGCATGTGTCACCATATTTCACCCACTGTGTGGACCAAGTGTTCTAAGAAAAAATCTGTATAAGTGGGGTATTTTGCAGGTCTTCACAAGGAAACTGTTTTGACCACAAATACATGGTGTGTGTGTGTGTGTGTGTGTGTGTGTGTGTGTGTGTGTGTGTGTGTGTGTGTGTTTACAGGTCTGTTCTGATCTCTGTGACAGTTAAAGGCTTTAAGCACCGATACGTTACACATTGGCCATACTGAAATCACACTCCTATTAAACAGGACAGCTCAGAGTCTTATCAGCAGTAGAGCCTCCATCACTGCCTTTCAGATTACACACCTGTTCCAGAGACCCATAAACACTCCCATATACATATCAGTCATACCAGTCATCAGAAAACACTCAATCTGCAGCCATGGACCTTGACCTGCAACGGCTAATGGAGTGCATGACTAAAGTCCTTTAAATAACAGATTAGCAATGTACACTCAACCCCCTAAACCGCTTTGCCACTGACCTATATTCACATGTAGAAATACAGTGATTGTTATTTAAAAATAGTTAAACAAAGAAAAAGTGTACACTGTCAAAAGTCTGTACTCCACCAATCCACAATCACACAGACTGTGTATGAATACAGGCAAAAGACCATTGTTACCCTCACCAAGAATGATCAACCAGGCAAAGATCATTTTAGAAGCAAAGAGTGTAATACTCCATGAGGTCGCAAAGGAACTTTGAAGTAGCTAAACGCCTCTTTCACATTGGCTAATGTTAATGTTCAAGAGCCCAACATCAGGAGAACTCATCAAGAGAATAATGGTGTTGCAAGGAAAATGTCACGGGTCTCCTAAAAGAACATTACTCCTCATCTTTGCTAAAGATCATGTGGACAAGCCAGACGGCTACTAAAAATGTTATATGTACAGATGAAACCAAAACAGAACTTTATGGTTTAAATTAGAAGGGTTTTATGTGGAGAAAGGAAAACATTTTATCCCAGCATAAGAATCTTATTCCATCTGGGAAACATGGTGGTGGTAGTATCATGTCTGGTGCCTATTTTGCTGATGGAACAATGTGAAGTCAAATGGGCTAATGATGTACAGGATTGTTTCAAAAGTTACCAGAAATGTTTAGAAGTACCTATTGCTGCACAATGAGGGCCCTACCAGATCCTGAATGCAAAGGTTTGTCACTCACAGACATATAATACTGGAACATTATCCTAATAAATAAATGGCCTAGTATAATATCTTGTTTAACTGGGCTTATGTGAAAATCCAATCAGAAACTTTAAAACACCACTGTACCCAAGGAACACACTTAGATGAACACAAATCTTACAGTAAAAACATATGAAAACATTCAATTCCTGTAATATCTAACATGAGATGTGAATTTCCCCTCCTAATTTTAATACAGGTTATGGTAGCAAAATTTTATTGCAAATAATTCACACTCTAAATGGGTGCCTGGCTTTTAAATGGTGCAAAAAATGTGTTTTTTGACAGACAGTGATGAAATATGTTTTTGTCCGGGCACCGTTGTGTACTTTTCTCAATTAGGCCTACTTTTTTTGTTTCGCATCCTGGATGGGTGTATGACATTGACATATATAGAGAGCTTGTCTTCTTTACAAGCAGATCTTATCTGTCTGCTCTGCGTTTGGGATTACATCAGTGTGTGTTTGTATTTGTACAGAGTCATACAGTTACACGCACCGGTCACTGCTTCGGCTTTTATAATGTCACTCATTCATTTCCTTCCATTCATTTCCAAAAGCGTAATCTTTGCTTGCCATCATAACAGGTTCTTTCTGAAAGTGAACCTCAAATGTGAGCACTAAAAAGCTAATGTTTGGAACCCTAAACAGGATGAAAGGAGGGTCTTGATCCCTTTTAATGAGGAGAAAGGGAATATTGTATGTCTTAGACAAGCTCCAGGAGATACTAGATAGCACAGATACAGTGTCCGGTGTGTGATAGGGATCTGACCACACACACGCACACACACATACACACACATACACACGGTAACCGGTTGTGGAACGCAACAGGTTAAGGAGTCCAGATGGGCCTGGGAGCAGAGGGCGAGGGGTGTAGGGCAAGGCATGCGGCTCAGGGTGGTCTGATACGCAACCGAGGAATGTGTGGATCGCAGGGGCAACAGACGCACCAAATGTCAAGAAAACTGAGGAGACCACATCAAACGCGATGGCCAAGCTGGCCTTGCATGTTGGGGTGACCTGATATAGTGTACAAGTGTGTGTGCGTGTGTGTTTATGGCTCAAGCTGCTGCTGTGGCTGGGTTGGGTCTCAGTGGCGGCCTCTTAGATCTGTTACACACTCTTCTGGGAGTGAACACTGACAGTGCCCACACATAGCGCAGCAGGTCAAGGGCAATGCCAAGCTTCTGTCCTGCTCAGACAATGAACCAGTGACGCCGTGACCTTTGACTCAATACAGTACTATGTTTAACGAGTAGAATTCCCAAAACCCTAACAGAAAATATGTTATGAATAAAAGTTAAAAGCTGAAAGTCAAAAGATTTAAATGATGTAAGATTTCACTTTTGTTTACTGCATCCAGATGTGACCATGCAATAAATACTAAAAGTAGATGAATAGATCAACTGATTTGGTCAATTTAGTTTTTTATCTGTATAGAGGTGTGTCATTTGTGCTAGTTGAACTATTTCCAGTGTTTTATGATAGAAAAAGCATTATGTCTTCTAGCAATCTGAACAGGATTTCCAAAATATGTTTGTATTAAGTTAATGCTCTTGTAACATTTTTTAAACATTTTTAGGAGAAACAAACATTTGAAACATGCAAATGTTGCTCCATAATTAAGTTTAGCATTAGTATTAATATTAACCTGTATTTTACAAGTTTCCAGCGAATTCCATTTATAACAATTTACAAACTTGTTAGGTTACCACTCATTCACAGTCAGCAGTGAAAACTTGTAAATCAAATATGTTTAGTTTATTCTTATATCACTTCCTTATTATACTGATAGTTAGTCTAGCATGGTAGGCCTTCTGTCCAGATCCTGGAGGCCTAACTAATATAGTGTTGTATCCACTGGGATACAAAAAAAATCCTGAATAGAATTTTTTTTAATTTTCCAGCACGAGTCCCAGAGTGATGCCATTTTCACATTTTCATATAATATGAATATAATGCCTCAATGTTTCACATGATGGGAGCTGTTTCCTGATACGGGTTGGTTCTACATCACACACTTATTATTATCAAATAAAGTGAAAAGTGAAAGTGACCATTTGTCATACGTGAACACACCACAGCACACAGTGTGAAATTCAGCCTCTGCATTTAACCCATTCACCAAGTGAAGCAGGGGGCAGCTACGAACACAGCACCCGGGGAGCAGTGTGTGGGGACGGTACCTTGCTCAGGGTACCTCAGCGGTAGCGGTCTTGGGAATCAAACCCGGACTTTCTGGTCACAGGGCAAATGCCCTAACCACTAGGCTACCAACTGCCCCATTACTCACTACTATTTTTAAACAGTAGTGAGTTGGGGCAGCTGATGGCCTGGTGTTTAGGAAGTTGCCCCTGCGATTGGAAGGTCATGGGTTCCTATCCCAGGACTGCTAGTGGCATCACTGAGGTTCCCTTGAGTAAGGTACCAACCCCACACACTGTGTCACTGGCTGGCCACTGCTTTACTTGGTGAATGGGTGAAATGCAGAGAAAGATGTTCACACTATGTGATGTGGTGTGTTCATGCGGGTCTATAAGGGGCTACTTTAATAACCAAGTAATAATATAAATGTATAGTATGAAGTGAAAATAATGAAAATAAATAAAGTAAATATCGTTTGCATATACTGAATGTAACCTAATATATATATATGCTGTTTACCTTTTTTACCCATGGGATGAACATGCAGCAGGTATGAATAGGCTAGAGCCTTTTTTGGAATTGAAAAGGCACATTCAAATATACCCAAGTATCAAAAGTAAAAATGATCAGATTACACTCGCATTATAAATTATATGAGGTTGTAAAGCATAGTCAATAGTAGAATGTAGTTTTTAATATTGATGCCATGAAATTAATGTAAATAAAGTAAACATACACGTGCAAAGTAGGACTTATTCTACGTGTCTATATTTATAAGGATACAACTATACTTTGGCATTGCATAATCTCACTTTCATCTATTTTCAACAAAGTCAAAGTATGCACTAAACATGTGCATGCTATCCTAAAATCAACTAAATACTGGATTGGGTTCCAAAAGATATTTTAATAATAAACTACTTTGTATTTAACGTTATTGTTGTCATGATATTAATGGTTTATATCTAATCTTAGGGTTTAGTCTGTTATTTAAAGCTGCATAGAGCAATAATCACTGTAATACTAGCAGATAATTACATTGCTCACTTTTTGATCTTTTAACAGTCATAATTATGGAAATTGTTCGTTTGCATTGTGTGTTTTTGTCTCTTTTGTGGAAAATCAAGTCAGATATGATCAGATTTTGAGCCTTATTACTATTTGCTGATGGTTTTTGTCTCTGATGTTTTTGGCTGGTTATTTGTAAGTGACCCTTACCATCTTTATTGTAAACAGACCAGGCCTGAAAGGACCCGCATGTGAACGTTTTCAAAATCAATGACATCACGTGCATGATCCACATAACCTCATTTGACACTGGATGAAGGTGACCATCGTGTGCATGAACAACGAAGAATGACTGAAATAAAAAAGTGCAAATATGTATCTACAGATTAGGGATCACATTTGCAAAAAAAAATAGATTTCAGGTGTTTCAGTGAGAAATAATAGATAGAGAGAATAATAGACAGTGAAAGCAATTTGCCAGATTTAAAGGACCGATAAAAGAAGTAGAGATGTACCATTGGAGAAGTGTCCATTTGTGACAAATCCTAGGGGGGGGAAGAGAAGAATTACTGTAGGTTTTGGAAGAAAAAAAACCAAGAAAATCCTTGTCACTTAGAACCCACTAGTGATACTGAAACTGCTCTCATGTGGTAAATCTGCAGTTTCATGTAGCTACAAACTGTTCCAATAATGGACTGGTGTCAGCACCAACGCTGACCTATTAAACGGATCAAATATCAATCTGTAATGCGCAATCCATATTCAACACTGTTTATAAGACCCTGTTTTGCTCCTTGTTAAAAGCATAATGCATTACACCGTTTATTCCCTTTCACCAGCAGTGCATGTTGGATGTTATCACTAATTAGGTGATTTGGTTGGGGAATGTGAACTAGAGGCAGATGCATTTACACTGCTATAACACATGGCTTAAATATGTCTCAGACATAAATAGTTTCAGAAATTTGAAACTGTTTTATATGTGTCTTGAGTGTGTACACCTGCCTGGTATGTTTATGAAACAACCAGGTGAAAAATGGGGCTGTTAGAAACTTTAACAATGCAATTTTGTGTTCATACTCAAGTCCTCAATACATCCTTCTTGTTATTTGTAGGGATGTAATGGCACAAACACTTGATATGTGTGTGTGTGTTTGACTGGATGTAGCCCCTGTGCTGCTATATTAATTTGTCACCCCCTCCCCATTCCCTATCCATCACTAGAAAAGGACCAGTACTGAGATGATATTTTGGGTAGTGGACCATTCTCAGCACAACAGTGATACTGGTTTGCTAGTGGCATGATCTTGTGTTTGGCTTTAGCATACGTGTATTAGGAACAGCAGTGTCTCTGTTTTGAGACTAGACCATCAAAGAAATATATCGAGCCAATAGAAGTCCAGTAGTGAGAAAGTTACCGCTTATGAAAGGCAAGGTGAAGAGTGACAGCTGTGTTTGTTAAAAGATGAGCTATAGTCTTTAACTGTATGCCTGTACCAGTTAGATATGTGCTTGTATTAGAATGGCCAGTAAGTGTACAGTGTTCAAGAACCCCAGCATCACTGCTGTGTAAGATGCTTGAAATAGTGGAACAGTCCACCATCCAACTGATGCTTTTACGCCTGTATGTGTTTTTGACAAACTGACTAGTGAATGGGAATTTTTTATGTGGGATTGGATCAGTATATCAGGATCGCTGTATTATTTTTGAGCAAGGTTTAGTTTGGGTCCTTTAAAACTTTTTTTAAAGCATTCATGGCCAAAGACTAGCACCTAATTACAAACAGGGGTTAAGTGAAATACTTACCCTACTGCAGGATGTTAGTGAGCTTCTCGTCGTAGTATTCATAGTTGTCATTACAGTCCTCCCATGGTGTAAAATTGTCTTCCTCGTTCTCTACAAAAGTGGACCAAACGTAGGAGAAGTCCAGTGGCCTCATCATCCTTAGTTTGCACCCGGCCTGCACCAGTGCCTTCAGCCCTGCCTGCACCTCAGGCTCCTCCCAAAGGAAGAGGCGAGAACAGTGGATGTTGAGGCGGAGTGTCTTCCGGACTCTCAATATCTCTGACAGCTTAGCAGCACATGCTGCACAGGGACTGGATGATGTGTACCAGGTGACCGTGTAGCGCAGTGATTTGTCATACTGGGGCAGCACCTGTTGAAAGAAGGCTTCCTCAGCATGAGTGCCCGAGTGCTCATCCTCCAGATAACCCCGAAGACCATCAGGTTCTCCTGTGCTTCCTTGTATATCCACCTGATAGCACAGGAAGGTCTTGTTTCGGCCAGAGGAGTACTCCACGTTTTTGAACTGGAACTTGAAGAAAGTGGGGTTGAGCCGATCTCTGGAAGGTACAGACAGTGATGGCCATGAAAAACCCCAGTACAGTTCCAGTTCAAACGCTCATGATCTGTCTGTATCAGCAGTGGCTAGCTTTTCTTGCTCAGACACTCCTGTTTCATCTAACTTATTTATGATCAAGTTTAGTGGGTGTGTAAATTTTAGCCCAACTGTGGTGGTCTATGACCCATCCCTTGTTTACACTTTTCAAAGTCAGCAAAACACTATTGAAAGTCAGCAAAAGCTCATAATCATTGTGTCAGCACAACCTTTAATAAACGTTCTCTTATGAGTATGTCATACGCAGCACTTGAAATAAAGTGGCATGCTAAATTAGTCATAGTGCAAATGTCCCAACACCACAAAGTTACTGCAGGCAATGGCATAGAGCATGAGTGACCATTTTATTTCATAAACCATTTTATTTGAAGTTTACCTTTACCATTCAATCTCCGGTATAAAAACTACTGTACACCATGGCTGTTATTAAAAACCTATTAGTACTAAAGATAAATCTAAGATAGCAACCATGTAACTATTGCTTACCCAACAATGATCTCAAATGGAGGTAGCTCTATAGGCTCAAATTGGAATTCTCCATCCTCAGCACCGCCCTGTGCACCTTCGACTGTCTCCCCGTTTCCCGTTGGCTTCTCATCCTCTACCTTTGGCTTTTCTGGGGCCTTCTCTGGCTTCTTTTTAATCTTCCCGTCCTTCTCTTTCTCTTTCTCCTTCTCAGCCTTGATCTCCACTTTATTTTCCTTCTCCTTTTCAGTCTTGCTCTCCACTTTCTTTTCTTTCCTCTTTACCATACTTACTCTGCTGATGGGCTTTTTATCTGCCATGAGCAAGCTGAATCCTGAGCTGCGCGTGTCCGAGAGTACAGTAGTGTTATTTGGCATACGTGTCAGAGAACCTTTCTGAGCTCAGGGCATACGTTCATAGAGATGTTTCCAGTCTCTGGAGAACATGGAGCGAGGTGGTCAGAGAATCCTGCTGGGAGATAGAGGGGCAGCTGTTTCCAGGCTATAAAAAGATCCGAGAATAATGCAGTGTGGGTGGGGGGGGTTCTGCATATATTCTGTTATTTTAGACCTGTTACATCAATGAGACAGGCACCGGTGACCTTATTTCTGTGGAGGGATCTCATTCGCAACCCTTTCTTGGTTCTTCATTTCAAATTCAGAAAAGAACAAACAGGCTGTTTATCATAGAGCCTCACCTTGATACAGCTCGGTATTTTCCTCCCCAATTCGTCTGGTTATTAAAGTTGTCTGCACACCAACAACAGGCAGTTTATTAATAACCATTTTTTTGGCAGAGGGGGTCGAGTGAGTCATTCTCTTCAGATACTGGAGACCAGCTCAAGGCCATAATGCCCTCATAAGGCCAGCTAAAGGTCAATTCAGCCAATGAAGCATATTCCAGTGAGCTCGATAAGCCCATTAGAAATCAGATACAGAAACATGATTTAAAATGTACTTAAAATACAAGCACATAAACTGACTTGTTTCTTGAGAGATGCATCATATGTCCGCATGTTTGTAGACCCTGAATTTGTTCTGAAATGTTGCTGATGCTTGGCATTGAGCTGTGAGAGTTTTTCTATGGAGATTTTACATTATGAGCAAGCAATTGCAACTTGCGCCAGATCTAGTTGCGCCTTAAAGCACCTTTCATTTGGAACTATGTTTTACTTAATCTTGCCCGTGTTAACAGGGTTTTGTCTTGGTAAATATTATATATAAACATGGGATGAACACCATAACACCCCAAGCAGTGCACAGTAGGGGATCGTAATGGAATTTCATAATATAGTGTTAATGGGAGATGAGCTCCTGTTGTGCAACAAGATAAACGTAGCCGCAAAACAAATAGTCATGGATATTTGGCCGGTTGGGGATCTGTTTGTTACTTGTTGCCTAGTGACATTTGTTCATCATTGGCTCCATTCAGTTTCAGAAAAAAAAACATCAAAGGAAGCTGCAAATGACAGCTAAAGAAAAAGCGTTCCTGTAAGATACGAGACATACGGCGATGCTGGAATAACAATTTGCTACAGCCGAAATACCCGTGGAGCAATCAGTACCATCAACACGTGCGCCTTGTAGTCTTTGCTTTGGATTTGCCTTCTGGGTGTAATATGAAAAAAATACCCTGTATATTTCCATTCTCCTCCAGGGGAAACACAATGACAGATCGTTCATTTCAGCTGGGATGAAAATGGCCTGTCTGCACTCCCTTACCGGCCTGGTAATTACCTCTGAAAAGAATTACTCAGCAGAGAAAGGGAAATTGAAATTGAGGCGCTGCTCCCCCTCTTCCATTCTCACACACACTAAATATTCATTGCATCTGCACTGCACCACTGCTTCCCTCGCTCAGTCCGAAATTGCATTTATAGATATGTAGCTGCTTTATGCAAATATTTTCTCCCAGTGACAAGAAAAAACATGTATTAAAGGGGGTTTAAATAATAGTAATAATATATAATTATATACAGTTGGGGAAATAATTATTTGATCACATACAGAATTTGTAGGTTTGCTGACTTACAAAAAAATGAATATTTTCTAATGTATAAGCTAGTTTCATTTTTATGAATAGTTATAAATTGATATCACTGAGTGAAATAAGTATTTTGATCCCCTACAACCCAGCCAAACCTCTGGCTCCTACAGGCTGGCTGTGTGCCCGTGCTGCACACAGATTACAATCAATCTATCAATTACAGAACTACACAAGAGGAGTTTGTTAATGATCCGAAGGCAGTTGGGACCACAGTCACTAAGAACACCAATGGTAACTCACTAAATTATCACGGATTGAAATCTTGCAGTGTCCGCAGGTCCCCCTGCTCAAGAAGGCACATGTACAGCCGGTCTTAAGTTTGCCAGTGAACATCTAAATTATTCTTGGAGGAAAGTGCTTTGGTCAGATGAGACCAAAATTGAGACAAGTGCCTCCTTCCCACAGCCAGAACACTAAAAATGGGTTGTGGATGGTCTTCCAGCATGTGAGTGACCCAAAACATATGTCCAAGATAGCAAAGGAGTGGCTAAAGTAGAAGCACATTAAGGTCCTGGAGTGGCCTAATCAGTCTCCAGATCTCAATCCTATAGAAAATCTGTGGAGGAGCTGAAACTTCGTGTTGCCAATCAGCAGCCAAGAAACCTAAAGGATTTAGAGTGTTTCTATAAAGAGGAGTGAGCCAAAATACCTCCTGAGATGTGAGCAAACCTGGTGACTGACTACAAGAAACGTCAATGCTGTTCCTGGCAACAAGGGTTTCTCCACCTAGTACTAAGTCGTGTTTTGCTTGGGTATCAAATACTTATTTCACTCAGTGTAACACTAATCAATTTATAACTTATGTAACATTTTCTTGATTTGGTTGATATTCTGTCTCTCTCCATAAAAATGAAACTACCTCATAAATTAGAGACTGTTAATTTTTTTGCAAGTCAGCAAACTTACAAATTTAGCAGGGGATCAAATAACACAGGTCAACAACAAAAAACATTTTTTGTAATCATCCGAAACCACAACACACTTTTCTAAACCAGTTTTTCATACTGATTTCAGATCTGCTTTCAGTTTTCTTCAGTCACATCATCTTTTTGAATTATGAGTAATATTAGACTTGCAATAGACTTGCATGTGGTTTCAAGCAACTGTTTCAATATTTTCAGTGTGAAGTCAGACAGGCCACACTGTGGCATAAATATAATGATCAGTGTCAGTCAGCTACCACTGTTTCTTCAAAAATGCCCAGCATATGATGATTATATGCTAATTATACCAACTATCAAGCAATATAGAACTAGCTTCATCACAAACACTGTACATGTGTGAAAAACTAAACAGATATTTGAAATCAGCATGAAAAAAACCACAAAACCCACATAAACTCATCTCTGATGATTTTGACCTGTGTAAATATTTCCCCCCGTGTGTGTGCATATATATATATATATATATATATATATACACACACACACACACACACACACACACACACCGCCATCTTGACACATAAAATCAGTGGTCGCTTTTGTGTTGTAAAATTGGTAATAATCTCGTTGCTATGAGATTCTGCCATCTCCATGTTGTGACAAAGACAACAAAAAGCTGGTGTTTCCTTGGCGGCTGATATGTTTGAGAATATTTAAATCCCTTTTTCTATTTACACACCAACTGCCAAACAATACATTACAGGCCTTCATTTCCTTCATGGTTTAATGCTCTTGCTATTCAGCCATGCCAGCTGGAGACTCTGTTCAATTCCCTACAGGAATGAAATGTAATTATTTCCAATTACCCAGCCTGGCTGCAGCTTTCCGGTAGGCTGGATTTGTAAGCTTAGAACAAACATAGAAAACACTTATCTGCCACACTGTCGCTTGCTCGGATCTCCTTCATGGTTATAAAAGGTCATATCAACAGGGATGTGGAACGATTTTGTTTTTCTTTGCCTGGAAGCTAGCATTCAAAACAAAATTTGAAGAAATCAATTTAATTTCATCAACTGCATCCTGCCTTTGGCCTTTTATGCTGCCTGATAAGAAAATAAGTGTGGGGGGGGTGCACTTTTCTTGTGTTGTTCTCAGTTATTTATTTGAGTCATTTAACATTGAGGTGTAGAGCAAGTATAAAGAACATGAGTGAGTTAATACGTGTAAAACATGCCACATAACCAAAGCAATAAAAGTATCGTCTAATACAACAAAAATCTAAACTACATAGTAATTAATGTGTAATTATATGCATCTATAAATATAGTCACTGTGTATATATACCCAGACAAAAAGACAGTTTGATGTTCCTTTGGGTAATTCTACAGTTTTTATACTCAGATGTTACAGGCACAAGCTGCTTTGGGATTTGAGGCATCTTTCCATTTTTAAAAAATCCCAGTTTCTATAAAGCTATTTTCAGTACCCAGTAAAGATGCCCTTTCAATTTATTAGGACCATAGTATACTGTAATTGGCCTTTAGGTAAATTAGTGTCTCTAAGTTCTTTGGAAGTGGTCGGCAGCGTTCTGGTCTTAGTGTTTTGCTCACCAGACTAAATATCCTTTCCACTGTTGTGGTTGTGGCCGGCACTGTAAACACTTTCTTGGCCACTTGTGAAAGCAGAGGGAAGTCAATGGACTTCCGCTTCCAGTACTGTAGGGGATCCTCATCTGTGGGTTCCTCGAGCAAATAAGCGGACAGTTCCTGCTCCATACTCTTGGCCTGCGTGGTCGGCCTTTGCTTGATGAAAGAGAAGAGCCTGCTTCGTTTTGATGGTGAGGGCTGAGTGTCTGAATTGGGTTCTGGGGGACTCACTGTCTGGGTATGTTTTCCCACCTCCTCCAGAAGAACCTGCTTGTGCCAGTCACGGTCACTGCTCCAAGAAAGCTTGAACTGTGGGTCCAAGGTAGTTGCTGTCACATAGAGAGGATCTTCCAGAATACCTACTAATCTCCGATCCAATGCCTGGGACAATCCTGTCACAATCCCTGTGCACTGGTGAGTAACAACCTCTGCCAGGTGCTTACGCAGCCCCAAAACACTGGGCAGTGCAAGGCTGATGGACACATGCCTGTCCCCCTTGACCATATCTGTGGCCTCTTCGAATGGCTCCAAGACCTCAACCAGCTCCCGCAGCATGGCCTTCTCAACATTGTTAAGGGCCAGGTCATTTCTGTCCACTATGTCCTCCAAGAAATCCACTGACTCAAGCATCTGACGCACTGTCTTAAGCTGGGCGTTCCAGTGCCTGTCTGAGGCCGAAGGGCCGAGTCCATTTCTGGGGCCGAACACTTGGGCAAGTTTTTCAGGAGTCACTGTGGCGATGATATAGTTGTAGAAGCAGGCTGCTTTGGTGAGAGTTATGGACAACTGAGGGGAGGAACGGATTCCTTCTCGGACACATTGACCCAGTGAGCGGGCAAAACAGTCTATCCTACACTGATCCAGAAACTGATTTAGAGAGTTGTCTTCCTCAGCTCCACTGACAGACTCTTTACCTACCCCAGTGCCAGCCTCTTCGTCACTACTGTCTTCCTCTTCCTCATCTTCCACCTCACCACTGCCATGGAGATAAAAACCAGGCAGGCGGAAGGCGGATCGGCTTTCACAGGGGGAGGGGTCAAGAACAATGCGGAACACCTTACCTGAGATGCCATTTGCAAGGGAGATTTCGTCAAAGTCCGTGAGCATGCGCTGAGTGTCAATTTGATTTTGCAGTGGTAAACATGCCAACAGCGCCGATTTGATCTGCCAGTCTGTAGTGATGAAATGGCATGTCACTCCCATGTAGCCAGAACCTGTGCTGAGAGGCACAGCGTTGCTCCTCCACAGGTCCAGGGTCACGCTACAGGACTCAGCCCCCGCCAAAGCCAGCTTGGTAGCTACCTGTACTTGGTAGGCGTAGGCTGGGAGGAGCTGCTGCTGTATGTAGTGGCTTGGTTCTGGGATGTAACGGGGTTCCAGGAGATGAAGTAGCTCCCGGAAGCCCTCGTTCTCAACAATGTGCACGGGCTGCAGGTCACGGATGATCATCTTAGCAATGGTTTCAGAAATGAGGGACTGCCGTGGATCGCTGCGGTCAAACTTGGCCGCCCCCGCTCCGCTCTGGGTGGCCGCTCGATTGGCTTCTCTCATGGGTGCATAGGCCTGCACCGTCCCTGTAGCGTAAGCCTCTCGTTTCACATCTTTCTTCCTCAGAAACTCATCATACATCGCTTGGTGTTTACGCTGTGTGGAGGTGGAGAAAGAAGATAATGCCAATTAATTATGCAACACTTGCAAGACCTGACCATCACTCCCTTTGTTACCATATCTATACATGCATATTTATTATACTCTTATGCTCCCATAAAAGCAAAAATGTTCTGTCTTACTGTCACTAAGGGCAACAGCGAGGAGTCTTGTTGAATTACAGTGAAACAGAAAGACGGAATGTACCAAGTTTTCCAACCTTTTCATTAGTAATTGTGCCACATGCCTCTATTCTAACTGCCATACACCAGTTCACGACGTCGCCTGGATCAAATACAGTGGCCTGGCCGTCGCATTACCTTTAGATGGGTAACGAAGTTAGAGGTAACTGTCCTCTTGGCCTGTATCCGAGTGCCACAGGCTTTGCAGTTCGACTCGATTTTGCCATTTTCCCCCTCGAATACGATATTGAAGTAATCCAGAATGGAGACTCGAGAATTTGACGCCATCGGTGGTGAATCTCGAGTCCGCTACGACGACGGAGTATACGAAACGCCCGACGAGCGACCAAAAAATCGTGTGCAATCTCCTCTTCACAAGATTCCGCAGCCTAGACAGCAGCACACATGTCACACATAATCTCGGGCTGGCTGTCTCATCCGAAACGACACAGATCGCATCTTATGCCACAACTGTAACCTACAGCATCCGCAGGGCTGTGTTTACACACTCCCGGCTCCCAACTCCACACACACACACAGGCCGAGACAATGTGGTGTCAGCGCTGGTCGCCCCCACTGTAAACAGCTCTATCTAGCCCAGGAAGTAGACAGTAAAGGGGAGGGCTTCCCCTTCCCACGACCATTTTGACGGCTCCCCATCCACAATTGGCTGAATGAACTAATATGCCTTCAAGAGTATTAATGCACTAAAGCTGTCAGGATGAGCCATGTTTTACCAAGCCACTGAACTACGACATTATATGGGTCTGTATCTGATTATCTGATTATTTTGGGGGGCTAGCTTGCATTCAGATCCATCACCACGAAGTAACAATGACTGATGCTGTCACTCACTCAAACACCGAACTTCTACTGCGTGTGTTCTGTCTCTGTCAAGCTGAAACGACTTCTAAATTGAACACAAAAGTCACTGCAACTCTTTATCATCAGATAAATGCGCTGCTATCGTATTTAGCAACCTAGCTATTCTGGTTCTGGTAGCACAATGGGAAAAATGCGGTTGGAAGTAGTTTTAAAACTGCAAGCAACAGCTTAGACGCTTCTTTTTTTAAGAGGAAAGCCTGTTCATATATAGGAGGGAGGGGGCACGTTAAAGGCATTTTTTCATAGTTGCAAACGAAGAAGCTGCTTGCTAGCCAGCTAAGCTAGGCAAATGTAAACAAATGACGAGCTGCTGAGATAAAAACAGCAATAAAAATTTAACTGTGTGATTAATAGTCTACTGAGTGACCCTGACAGACTCACATCCAAGTGCTTCTTCAGGTTTGAGCAGGAGGTTTTCGGTGTAGACAGAACGTTCTTTGTAGGCAGACATAAATTGCACTGGACATATATGTTATTTCCACGTTCCTCTTGGATTGTGAAGTGCCGTCTAAAGCGCCATGCAAAGAACCCAACCTTCCCCTTCCTCCCCACTGGAACCGAGCACGCATCCATCGAAAGGAACCACACTGAGCTAAAGTTTCACAAACACTAAGCCACCAAACAGACAGAAATGGCTGGTAAGTTGGCTAAACACTTTGATACGCCCCCTGTACCCCCCTGGCGGACATGATTTAAAAAATATAAAGCCACATTAGCTTCAAAAATGACATAAACATAAACATAACTTTGATTGAAAATCCTTTCAGAAGAACACGAGGCAGCCTTCCAGATGTGTTTAACAATATTCCACAGTCATAGACCTTCTTAGTGTACGATCTGTTTGTTCCTGGCACTTATAAATATATTACTGCATATTCTGCTTATTTAGTATGTATAAATTAATGTATTAATTATTGGCCACCTATTATACATTGTTGTGGATTTAATTTACTGTAAAGTCTCCAACTGCACTATTTCTATCCTCTCACAGTCCATGTGTCTGTGTTGTACTATGGACCTGGACTAATGTCCACTCTCAGTCCACTGTGTACTTGGTGCCTGGTTGCTATGAGTGAAAAACATTTGTACAAAAGGCAGAGCTTGCACATGTGGAACATGAACAGGGTTGCTATATAATTCTTCGTTCCCTGAACTAGGTAGCAACCGTTTTCGCCGTTCGAAAAAAGCTTTAAGAGAAATGTCATTTTTGATGGTTTGAGTGCCACAGCGGAGTTTGGTGTTCTCCTTGTGGTGCCGTGGGTTTTGTCAGGGGTCTCTGGTTCCTCCCACAGTCCAAAGACATGCATGTCAGGTGAACTGGAGATTCTAAACTGATCATAGATGTGAATGTGTGTAATAGTGTGTGTGTGTGTGTGTGTGTGTGTGTGTGTGTGTGTGTGTGTGTGTGTGTGCCCTGTGGCAGGCAGACCCTGCCTTGCAGCCGTAGACCCCGGGACAGGCTCACGATACCTGCAACCCTAGTGAGGATTAAGCAGTTACAGAAAATGAATAAATTAATTAGTTCCGCAGCCAGAGTCACGTATTCTAGACCACACACTCATAAGTAATGCACATAGCTCATAATAAAACCTGAAAGGAAGTCGCACGTCACATTGCAATGCTTAATTGCACGGTTTATTAGGAATACAGAAACCATAAATATTCTACACTACCCTGCAGAACAAATGACCCTGGAACAACGCCTGACAATTTCAAAACAGATTTATACAGTATATTCCTGAGTTAAGGATTGACAGAGTAATTTTGGTACAATAAAAAGACAGAAAAACATAAATAACAAACTGATGAAATGTTATTACTATTATTATCCTTAAGATTTGCCCTGAATTTTGTTTTTCTCCTTCATCTGAGCCTGCATCTTCTTTCGAGTATCCAGAATCGAACACTGCAGGGTTGCAATCTCTGCTGACAGACTGATTACTGCAGATAAGAAGAAAATGGCATTGTGGTTATATTCAAAGACATCATGAATGCACAATGTCACAACCGAATATAAATGGCATGGTTCTTATTTGCTGTTAACATTTCTTTCTAAATTGATTGGGAAAGAAAGGTTATTACAGGTCAGAGCCTCAAGGCCAGAAAACACAGACCAAACAAACATGCATGCTGTACTCATGTTGGTTTATTGGGAGAATATCTACCCGTTCACTGTGGTTTATTTACCTTGTCGATTCTTTTTCTGGAGAAATGCAAACATTAAAATTGTTGCTGAATATTAAGTGGGTTTGCTGTGACTTAGACTGGCTGGATAAAATAATTACTCTTAAATTTCTTCAATATAAACAGACAATAAAGAAAAGAGCAGAACATGTCTTTAGATCTGTGTTGTTACTACAGCCCGACCGATATATCGGCAGGCCGATATTATCGGCCGATATTAGTCATTTTCCAAACTATCTGCATTTATAATGGCCGATAAATGAATATTTAAAAAATAAAATAAAAACGGACGAAACACCCTTCAACCATGTCATGA